>LUCH01004108.1:29437-51753 GCA_013368495.1 Paragonimus heterotremus | reverse complement strand
GCCCGTATGCGTGATATAACAGTGTGCCCCTAACCTTGCACTTATCCGTCTGGTTGGATTGGGTCATGTGACCTTTCTGATTGAATAGTTGGTCTTCAGCCTGCTGACGCTTGTGTGTTGGCATTGTGGCGTCTACCGTCTGACCGTGCCTCTTTGCTGTTGTCTACAGTTCCTATGATACAATTGTTCTCCTTGCTACTTAGCTGCTTAGCTGTATCTGACTTTTACACTCGATATACGACTAGACTGTGTAATAATAATAATAATAATAATAATAATAATAATAGCGTAACGTAGTACTGGTTCTTTGCAGTATTTGCAAGCTTACCCAGCGTTTTAGTAGCTTCCGGTTCATGCCCATAATCATATTGTTTACTTTCCTCATACCACTTTCCCACTAATGTTTGTCCTGCGTGGAAGAAGAAAGATACGAGTACAGTTGATACCACAGAAGATAGTTCGGTTTATAAAAAGTCATTTTTAACTTAACATATTTGGTTCCATGAATCTATCAGGATTCATCAGGTGTGAACATGTGACTCATACCCGTGGTAAGCCCATCATCCACTAAGCAATCTGCTACCGATAAGAATAATGCAGTGAAACATTTAGCTGACGGTGGTAGCCAGAAAAGACGGACTGCCATGTCTACAAATGAAACTTGGTCCGCAAAGTTGTTTAAGGCCAGACATCTACTTTAAAGTGTGTGAATATAAAGGACAAACACAATGGCCATTCTGTCAGGCTGACACCTCTCCACGTTTGCTGTCAGTAGGGCAACTTTGTTGAGACATCCTATAGAGTGATGTACACGTTTTCAGTTGTCACTTCCTGATTATCGTCTACCTGGCGTTGGGGAATGTCGTTACTTCTCGCACGGGAGTCGTATATTTTGATTTGTGGCACACGTATAATGTTACAGAGCATGCAGCTTCACTGGCGAGTAGTAGAACACAACTCGAACACGAGGGAACTAAAGTGCGAGTCTAAATATCAGGAAAACCGGTAGTTAGAAGTGACGGTTGGAGACGTGTGTGGGCATTGTGAGGGACGTATCACCAAAGGAGCCATTGCTGTACTACTACGAATAATGTGAATACACGTCAGCCATGTGTGCACTCATGGTTGTGCACTCTCATATGCATTGTAATGGATGTTCAGAAATAAAGGACTTCGCATGCCAGTAATCTTTTGCGGCCATAACCGTATTAAGCATTACCAACACCATGAATAATACAACAGTGTTTTCCCAAAATCATACATACCTTCCGATCACCTTTCTGTGTTTCATGGCACTCCAGTATTTTATGAAATTTAAATACACTGCACCCGTATGTTTCAAGGAGGTTCGTCATGAAAATGTACAGTGATTGCTTTGAGGTACTCAAGAACATTTCAAGTTGACGGTTATTATTTCATCTTGGTTTTAAGAATTTTTAATTTTGAAGGGAAGGCAGGTGATTGGCAGTCAGCATAATAAAGACTAACTCCAAGTTAAAGGTGCACTGCATAAATCGCCTGTTTGATGTCACCGAATTATTCCCAAACTATTTTCATACGGAACAGAAGTGCTTCCAAGTGTTTGTATTTTACGTTCTGGAATATAATACTCGGAACGAAGGAAACCTTGCGTTCTCCGCATTATACTCATCTTTTAGCTGACCTCCGGAATACTATTTTATTCAGCTGATTGTCATCACTACAGTAGGTCGTGTTCATTTTCCGCACAGGGATTCTCGCGCCTCACATGGTTGCTGAAGACTTTAAGCGTGAAGGTTAATTGGGTTCATTAGAGCGAATGTTTTTGTTGTTTGTGCAGGCCGTCTGTGAAGTAAATACAGCTAATGATGCGTCTTGCTAGTGACGCTTTAGTTTCACTTAGAGCTGGGTTGTTTGTTTATAAAATGTAGACGCTTTAGTTTTGAATGATCGATTATAGACATAGCTGTTTTCAGTAGTTAGACAGCCCTCTTTTCTTTTTTTTCCTGCCTAGAGCTTGTTCTTTTCTTTGTGTTTGTATGGCGGTTAGGCACCAGCATGGGTCACTGACATAGTGCTGTCTCTAACGACAGTAACGGTTGTAGCTATGACTAAGCAGGATCAACTCGAGAAACATGGTATGTTTTACTGGATGGGTTGATTTATGAAGTTACGCCAAACTGAGTTGCTGAGGTCCTTAAGATAATCAAAAAGTAGAACTCTGAAAGCAAATTACTAATCAAGAGGACTGTTGGCGAGGAAGGGAGTGTATGACGTGAGTGCTGATCGTTCGCTTTTTCTCCTGTCACAAAACGTATTATTTGCCACTTTGCTGTAGCATGACAGCTTCAAAAATACATCACTTAAATTGCCTGAGTTATTTTTTAAAGACGCTCACAAAAGTCGCTTCAGTGTTCGCCCAGCGCGATGAACGTATGCTGCCTCTTTTCGAAACCACGGATGAATTAGCCCATCCTAGTGATTGGTCAACGGTGTAATTTGGGCAGTTTCAGTTACGAGAATAGAAAGTTTGACTACTACACAGTAAGTCAACAAGGCAAGCGTCGGTCCACATCCATTGAAAAGTACCCGTAGATAAGAGTCGCTTAAGTGAAACATGTATGACATTCATCATTGCTGCTATATTGTTTGTGTCAGAAAACAACGGATCATTGCCAAGCAATGTCACCAAACCGACAAATCAAACTAATTACGCGTCAACAATTTCCAACTTTTGAGAATAAAGACATGTAGGCGAATATCTCTTTTCAATAATGCATCATAAGGTCAGTACAAATATACAAAAGGACAGTAGAGGTAGTTCAAGGTATCGATCGCACCTATTCAAGAAACAATACGTGGCTGGTCAACCGGCAAATGATAGTTTATTTTGACCCTTACATTACGCTCGTCCATTGAATTAACCGTGCAGGTTGGTCCTTGATCCAGTCGACTTCAGACCAGAATGGGTTCAAGGCCTGAACAAACCGCTTTTAATCACGCAATATTGGATTAAGCAGCTTGGTTTTAACAATCGCCACACTACGGAGTGCTGTCATTCTGACGGCCCTTAATAGGTCACCTCGCTCGTAACAGAACATACAACATGTCTAACCACTTTGCATCTGATGTTCACATTCGACCGATTGAATGAGAATAGCGCTGTTTACCAATCTTATGTCACAGTGTCCTAACCAGCGTGGGTAGTTTTCCCAGCTTCGTTTCGAAGGCTGTCTTGATCTTTCGCCAATGTAACTTGTTCTACAAATGCAAGTATCAGTAAATACCCATAGGTGAAGTCTTAATTGGCAATCCGTGCTTGTTATAAAGCCGAAAAACTGGGGATGCGACCGTTTGTGTAAGGAGTTTAGCTGTGGCAAAGGTTTCACTGATTTTCAGGCTAAGTCTTTATCAACCAGTCTGCAGCGTAGTCAACTTCAAACAGCCCTCGAATAAATAGGCTTTCTTCTGTTACGTCATGCAGTTAGAGTTTAAATGGTGTCCTGCCCATACTTCTGGCGACAAACCTATCCGGGTAGCTTTTACCAAGGAAATAGTCTCTACCAGTTTAACCTCGTTGTCCTACATAACACTGAGCAAAGCTGGTATGTTTTCTCAGCGAGCGAACTTACGAGGTTTTTCTTCTGCTTGAAAAACATAAAACTGTAATAGTTTCTGTACGGATCTGCCTAGGTATTCTTTTGTAATTGCGTTGCTGAATAATGTCGTCTATACGCCAGCGCAGGTGGACATCTAAGAATGACATTTAGTTTTCGGATCGGGTATCCTGCACAAAGCAGTATTGGTTATATCGTCCACGTATCGAAGATAATGACTGAACAGACTGATAGTGGATTGATACGCAGCGGATTCAAGCTCTCCTTTGAATATATCAATTTGTAGAGGTCTGATTGAGGATCCCATCTCCATGTTATCTCACCGTCGGTACAGTACATCACTGAAGGACAACTGTACATCGAATGTGTGCCGGAGATGAAGAACTTCCAATCTCAATACTGGTATTCCAACATCGAGTCCGGTTTCAGACATAGAGGAAAGCAACTGTTCCCATTAATGGTGCGTTAATGGACAAAACGGTAGTCTGCCGAGAACAGTTTTAATAAATTCTTACTGGTTTACGCACCCGAAGAATTCAAATTTATCATTTAGGTTTTGTGAAGCAATGGCTTTTCTAAGCAGTTCAACGCAAAGTACTTATGTGAAATAATGCTAATAAATGTTTAACAAAGTAGCGATGCAGGTTTATGGACTTCTTGTAACCTGTACGGGTGGGAAACATTAGAACTGTTAGGGCTAGGGTTAGACTGACCCCAAGAACAGGAATCTGAAGTCAGATGTGATATATCTTATACCATTCATGAGATACGGACTTCATGTGTTCCCACCTTTATGTAGCACTGAATATCACAATTGTATTTAAATATAGCCGTGTTTTCATTGGTCTTGTCAAGTCGAAGAGTCGGGTGAATACATGCGCTATTGGTAAACTACCGTCTTTGTCTTCTGTGCTGTCTTGCCTTGCCGTATCGTAATTTATGGATCGTGTACACTCTGTGAAGGTTTAGAATATTTGGCCGGGACATTCGTTCGAAGTGTTAGTGCCCCCGATACAACAAGAACCATGTGGTCGCAGTTGCTCATAAGTTGTGGCGGATATCAACTTTTCACCCATCAATACTTAGGATCACCAGTGGTTGTCATAGTCGATTTTGTTCTATCTTTAATGACACTGTGGAACTTGTTCTGTTCTGTAGGCATAATGTTCATTTTCTCTCAGAGTGGTCGGTTCTATTCGCGATGACACTCTGTCATTATCTGGTCTTTTGAAGAAAATGCGTGGATTCTGTTGAAAACCTTTTAATGAATCTACGTGATCCTTAGACTGACACCCTCCCTGTCCCGATGCAGGCCAATTATACCACTGGCGATGGTTAACTAGTATGGTTGTGAATAACTTAGGGTTATCCATCACATGCGGAGTTGGATCTTCCGTCTGGCCGGATGGTTACTGGAACTGAATCCAAAGTTCTAGATATTCGCTATGTTACGGGCAGTACATCCTAGAACCGAGTGGGAGCATCTCGGTTGTGATGCTATCAAACTGTGAATTGAAAAGTTGTGTATATACATTTCTGGCTGACTCGCAGCTGACCTGCAGCCCGGTACAACAGAGGCTGGGGCCTATTGAATCTCGTTTCGTCTAAGTCGTTTTGACAACCGCTTTTTCCAGGAGCTCAAGATCAAACTCTATCACATTTTTTACGGTTATACCAGTCTGAAGACGAACGATCAGAAACAAATGTTCGCCTATAAGCCGTTATTCTCATGAACTAGTGGGTATAACTAGCTGGACTTTGTGGGGTGCGGAAACC
This sequence comes from Paragonimus heterotremus, assembly GCA_013368495.1. NCBI lineage: Eukaryota > Metazoa > Platyhelminthes > Trematoda > Plagiorchiida > Troglotrematidae > Paragonimus > Paragonimus heterotremus. The sequence continues at coordinate 46,381 of LUCH01004108.1, read as the reverse complement.
TACAGAATATCATCAGCAGGCACATAAATTTTCATAAAGGCCGATTCAACTGCTGATCGGCCTTGTGACCTTTCCACTTGACCATCATGAAACACTGATGTAACGAGCTTCATAAAAAGGAAACTTTAAGCGTTTAAGTTCTACGATCGCTGCGACCGTTCGGTGATTCCATTTCAAGCATGCCGATTTGTGCCGTATTGGAAATACTTTAAACAGGTGTGCGAAAACCAGGAAACTAGCATTGACTCTAATATTGAAACTAATGACCTGTTGGCATAGAAAGATAAAATAACATTAAAAATGACACCTTTGTAACTGCTGGGAATTTTAATGGCCTAACAATGTGGTTTAAAGATTAGATCATCAAAATGAAGAATTTTTTAATATCCGGTACCCGAGTGAATGGGTGGGTTAGCTGAACGTCACCGGGCGCGGCCCCAGGTTGCGGACTGAGAAACCGCCCTACAAATGGGGGTTGACTGCAGAATAAGCGGAATTCTCCTGGGAAATAAGCAGCCGTCGATAATGAGCTGCAGTAATGCTAGGACATGATGAATTCATGGTTGACAACCGGATCTCCCACAAAATGCCACCTAGGCTCTCTGATGGTGCCACGACAGGGCGTACGTCACCTGGCCATAAAAGTGTTTAGATGCTTCGACGGAAGCTCTCAAATAACAAGCCTTCCGCTTGGTGTGCGGTCCGTATGACCTATACACATCTCCACTTCCTGCCGACCATGGACAATTCCCGAGGAATATATACGAATCACTTTGATGATCACCAGTTCCGACAGGTACACAGGGTGTGGCGAGCACCTGAAACGGTTGCAGCCGTTCGGAGGGTGTATGACCCGAACTAGTACCGGACACCTGTTTTCAATGGACTGCGAAATCCGTACTTTGTCCCGTTGCCTTGTAGGTTAAATTCCTTTTGAACCAAGAACTCTAAAGCCAACCCTCGTCTTCAACCTGAACGACCCAGAAGTATCCGTCCTCATAATTATGAACCTATACGTATATTGAGTATGAAGTTTGCCGTCTTCCAGTCACAATTCTTTGATCGAGGTATCATTGGCAGGCCTTGATGTCATGTTAAATTTTAGATCACCACACCAATTTGTCTCGTTTCTGCAACACTCTCCAAATAACTCTTTACTTGGTGACCCCCAATTCCATTTTCAGATATACCAGAGAATCACCTCATGTGGTGCTCGCGGCAGATGTCTTAGCCAGAATGATAGTGTATCAAAAACCAAGGTTCTTTTTTCTGAAAGACAAGCTCCCACTCATTTAGCGAACACTGGTTAAGCTTACCATCTTTAATTTTCGAACACATGCAAGTAAGTCAGCAGGCGGCTTTTGCACGTTGTTCGGACACACTTTCCATCGATATCTCTTGTATAAATGAAACACGGCTTCCGGATTCTAGCTCAGTGTTTCATCTCCATTCTCCGCAGCCGCTTCACAATGTCTGGAGACCATGTTGCTCAAGCCACTGGGTAAGCCGGTGTTGGAATTGTTCTAAGTGCATACGTAGAGAAGGCGCTGCTTGACTGGATACCCGTCAACAGCCGCCTCTGTATTGTTGGAATCGAAGATATGATTAGTGCATCCAGAGGCGTCCACCACAAATGTTGTCTGTTTGTTGTTGCAACATGTCTCCACAGACTGTAGACCAGATACAGTCAAACGTGATTTCTATCACCAGTTCACTAACATTCCACATACCGCGCGGCGCACGGACATTGTAATAGTGGATGGAGACCTGAATGCTCAAGTAGGCAGGCTAAACGCTGATGAGCGTGACTTAGACAGCCTGCACTCTTACGGTACTGGTCGAACGAACAACGGTGAACGTTCGTTGCAACTCTGTGCTCATAATGGTCTGTTTCTGGCAAGTACTAATTTTCGACATTCTAGGCGTCACTGAGCGACCACCTGGCGACCTCCACCGCCGAGTCAGTCGTGGACACAGATTGACGAAATGACCACTGGCGTGGCGGTTTCTAAGATTGCAACTTAGTCTTGAATATCTGTGTGAATTTCGATCACGCGGTGTTATATACTAAGACCACTTTGCGTTTTAGTGGAAGTCAACTTCGCCGTCATCCACAAATTGATGTATCTAAACTAGCACGGACACAGGCGCTTTGTGCTTGCCAGTGTGCGCTTGCCTTTAGTCTAGGTCCCCATCCACGAAACGACATTGAAGCATACTGGACACATATACGGCATGCAATACATAAATGTGGCATTGTCTTATGCGGTAATACTGCTCATTTAGCTGCCAACCACTGAGTTTCTATGCGATCACTGGAACTTCTAGACGCTCACCGGGATACTAGACCCAGCAATGGGTACAAATCGATCCACAAGGCTACTCGTCTGGAGATCTAGAAGTAACAGCGAGAGGATCAAGAGGCTTGCTAGATACAGGGGCTATCGAGATGAAACAAACCGCTGTAACCTGAACCTCTTAGAAGCTTTTCCATCTTAATCGAGCAACTGGTAACGGAAAGTTAGGTGTGAACGAGGTAATCTGAGAAGTCAGTGGTGAATCTACTCATAACCCTCACCGAGAATTAAGAAGTAGGGCTGAATATTTTCAACAGCAGTCCAACTGGCCACTCTCAACACCAACTAAGCTTTCGGGCTTTGACTGTGCTCACTGGTCTGTTGACGTTTCTTCGACATCGGAAACAGAAATCTCTCTCAAGATTAGTGGAGCTGTTCAAAATAACTAGGGTTTGGCTAATATCCTTTCCATTCTCAAAAAAGGCTCATACACTTCGTGTGCAAACCATAGGGGGATTAGCCTGAATCTTATTGCGCCGAAGTTACTCACAGCCCTTGTACTTCGTGGACTAAGTGAAACGCGCGTGAAATGTATCCGTGAGGAGCAAGCTGGGTTTCGCCCTGACGTCCATAGCTGCATTGACCACATCATACACACTCTGCCAGGTGCCTGAACTCTACCAGTCACATAAAAGACCAACAGTTATTGTCTTCTTGGACATCAGAGGGCTTTCGATTCTGTTGACAGAACTGCACTTTGGAATTGTCTATCGATGAACAGTGTGCGTGAAAAGTATGTAAATATCCTGGAAGCAGTTAGCTGTAGACCTCGGAGAGGGTTAGGGCTTATGGCACCGTATCGTCAACATTCAGAATCTCAAGGCGGTTGCGACTAGGTTGTCTATTATCCCCCTACCTGTTCAACTTTGCAGTAGACAAGATCCCGAACTGTGCCCTGCCAGATTGCAAATATGATGGTGTGAAACTGCTGTCAGGCTCTCGACTCCGAGAGATAGAATATGCAGACGATATCGACCTAATCTATGATGGTTCATAGGCAGCCCAGAATATCTTAGACATATTAGGGCCTTCAGTTCGTCCGTTCGGTATGGCGTTTGCATCTACTTAATGCAAGGTGCTGTTGCAAGATTGTCAGGACATCATGCCTGCTCTCTCAGTTGGAAATAATCGAGTAGCTCGTGTACCTTAAGGGCTGTATCAGCGCTGGTGAAATGTCTGATGAAATCACAAATCGCATGGCAAAGTTTCGGATGGTGTTTGCCAACTTGCACCAACTGTGGCGTCGAAATGGTCTCAGACTTCCTTTGAAAGGCCGAGTGTATAAAACCAGTGTAAGAGCAGTCCGACTATGTGGCTCCGAAACCTGGTCTATTCGCACAGAGCATGTTCATAGAGTATCCGTTTTTGACCATTGCTGTCTCCGAATCATTAGCTGCGTGTGGTGGGATCACGGTCTCAACATTGACATCGTCGACGTGTCTTCAGAACGGATAAACTCTATTGACTTTTAAGTCTATTGACCTCGTCTCACAGGCTTCATTGACTTGGCCAAATCTTACGAACGCCAACTCATCATTTGCCGTATCGTGCACTATTTGCGAGTGGTGGGTTAGGCTGAAAGCAGCAACCCGGTGGTCAGCACATAAGTTCTGCTGGATAGAGCCGACTACGTTGCCAAAATTTCAAACCTCTTGTCGGATGGAACAATATTCCGCATTGAAGAGGCTGGTGAAGAAAAGACCTTAGCAATCGAAAAGAGATTATTAAGCATGCGGCGCAGAACGAAACAAGCTGACTGCATTAGCACCCATGTATTTGATCGCATACTTCCGACAGGATCTCGTATTCCACAGTTATACAGCCTGCCTAAGTTACACAAGAACGGAATTCTAGACACGTGCAACTCCCCCTATCATGCTGTTGCACAATAACTAATAGAAATTCTGGAACCAGTGAAGAAAGAAATAACTACATACAACGCGAAAGGTACTTTTAAATTCATGGACACTTAGGTAAGCCTTAACGTAACGGACAAGGAAATGCTGTCTCTTGATGTATCGTTGTTATTTGCTGCCGTACCGTTGACAGAAACCATTAATTTTGTGGGGAACTGTATCGAGAATCATCAAATGAACGTTGATCTGCCCGTATATCTTAAGAAGTTACTGTTGTTCTACACGAACGATATCCAATTTTAGTTTAACGGACGGTTATATCGTCAGGTTGATGGTGCTGCTATGGGCTATCCGCTGGACCAGTTCTTGCAGATATCTTCATGAGTATGCTCAAGAAAAGCACTTTGGGCGATGGTATTAAAGAAACAAGCTAGTACTGAAGATATGTAGTCGATACCTTTTACATAGTAGACTGTTTAGAAGACATCCAGAAACTACTAAAGTTTTAAAAAGGCGCATACCAGTACTACATTCGCTTTGGAGGAGGACACTAATGGACAAATGTTCTTTCTTGACGTGGCACTGATGCCTAGACAAGATGGTTCATTACACAGGAGCGTATTTAGAAAGAAAACATGAACTGGTCAATACTTGCACTTCCATAGCTACGTACCACTCAGCCTCAAACATGGTCTGATTCATTGTCTGCCGAACAGAGCAAAGAGGAGCTGTACAGATAACACGGTAAAGAATAAATTAAAGAGTTTGCGGGAGATTCTTAGTACAAATGCCTAACCAGATAAGTTTATCAACAGCAATCTGCAAGAGAGATAACCGCGACTCTTACTGGATATTGCCTATAAAAAGAACGTCTACTTCTCGTGGCCATTCAAAGGCGACTTAGCGGCAGAGTTGATATCACGTCAACTCACCAATGTTATCAACATGACTTATAATGCCGCAAGCTCTTTTGTCACACTTAACTCAAAACGGGCGGTTCCACCGAATTTGAAAGATAACTTGCCTAACGAGGTTGCCTCTTTTTTGATCTATTCATTTGATTGTTCCTGTGGTTCAGCATACATAAGTCGCACCACTAGGCATTTATCTGGAAGGATCCGTGGACACTGTCCAAGTGACTTCACTCTGAGACAACAAAAGCATTAATTCACCCATTCTGGTCGATTGTAATCAACACAGACACAAAGGCAGCATTTCGTACCGTCTGTCGGGTCTCGGTCACATTGTCTCGAAAGGTCAAATGCTACATCCTGTCGATAGCCGAGGCGGTCCCAGTCCGACTATGTCATCCGAATTTGTGTGTGGAGAAACAATTCGTTCGAACCCTGGGGCTTCCTTGACCAAACACGCTCAATCTGTGAAACAGTTTGTCCCCGTTCCACTGTCCCAGCCCAATTAACACTGACTACCTAGGACCGACTATGTTTGTGTTCCTAACCACAGCAAAGTATTGTTAACCATTTGTCCAATCAGAATGTTCCTTCTTTAATCTTTGATCACTAACATTGTACTAGCAAAAGAGGAGAATTTGTCGAAAACAGTGTGTTCGCTGAAATTTTGTTTCTCATGGATACTGGCATTATTTTGGGAGACACTTTATACTGGTTAGGTAGCTTGAGTTGAAAAGGCACACGAAATTATATGTGCACTTCTAACATTACTTCAGGTTGTCGTGATAAAGGTTCAAGAGTCTGAAGTGACAATTATGAAATAAATAATAAGTGCGCATCAGTAAATAACGCATCAATAATTCGGAATGTTATAAAAAACTACTGGGTCGAAATAACATTAAAGATGGGGCAAGTTTTTGGAATGCGTTATTTGAGTTGAATACGAACTTTAACATTAAGTTAAACCAGGGTCACTAACCTGTAATTTTGCCATCTACTGTCAATCGATCACATATATTCTCTCCCATAAGTTGTCCATTGTATTTGCTTTCACTATAAGCTAGTTGGTTTGTCTCTCTGAGCTTCTGTGCCCATTCAGATGCCATTCTGTCTAACATCTGACCAATTGACAAAAAGACGTTGCGTTAGGAATAAACTTCGAATGACGTTTCGCTTTATCGATGACGGGAGAAGACATATCGTAAGTTTTAGCACTTCGTTCACACTCAAGATTCTAACTACAAACAAAGCGAACACAATTGTTAAGATGTTGAATCCTATCGCACTCTGGACCTGTAGCTAACAGCGACACATCTCAAATATCACCAAGACACTTTTTATTCAACAAAAACGAATTGTCGTACAAATCCCTCAGCTGTGATATTTTGATAGGTCTGTGATTCAGTTGATGCAACAAACATCGTAATAACATGAGAAACGTCCAGCTATATAAAAATAAATGCGCTTGTTAATCAGGTGGAAACGATCATCTAAGCTAGTTGAATTCATTTCAGTTAGTAGTTTATTTTGCAGCTCCGAGGGATGTTCTGAAACAAAAATTCTACCACACAAAACAGTCGTTTGCGATCAAAATGCATGATCATTGACGCCAACCTTACTTTTTAACGACCGTGTATAACCTTGACTGTGTAATGTATGTGTAGAATCTATTAGTCTGTATTCTAGTCGAACCGGAAGATAAAGTGATTGAAGATATTAGCACGTACAGTTTTTAACATTTTGTTCAGTTGGTATCCATTTTTATAAGCTGTAATTGGCAGTACAGCCTTAACAAAGAGAAATGAAATGAAACAGTGGAATGAATTATAATTTGATACGCTGTTGCGGATCTCATACGAAGCTGGCAGCTTAGTAGTGCGTAAGTAAGGGAGTTCACTTACGACAAACGATGGGCTAATGTACACGAATGAGTACTTTGACTGCTTTTTAATTTTATTTAATGCAAACCAGGCGTAGAGAAATGGGGATTGCTGGATAACGGTGAACTTCATCCACTTTCGAAGTCTTGAAAACTGGTTATTGCGCTAATGTTTAGCATTATCCACCATATTCAAAATAAGTTAAAGATGAAGTGAAATGTCCAAAGTAATCATAAGATAAACTAGTACTGCGATACAAGTACACATGTACTGGAAATCGGTTGCATTTTGCTATTCTTCTGAAGTAGCATGACCTCTGATATCTAATTTTATGTTACCGTATTTCTAACTTCTGTGTTATATTTATTTTCTTAATCCCCTAACATCATGGCCACTACTACACAACAGCTGAGTTATGTTTAACTTCAATACCTGTACCACTGACCTTAACACAAACAGTTGTTACGGTTACTGTTTAACAGCCAATCATGTGACGTTTGAACACTGCACCATAAATTGCCAGTGTTATTGACCTTGCCAGTATTGTGCACACGGAACCACCACTGGTCAGACAATCAGTCTTGTAAACTTCGACTGTGTACGACAAACTCAGAGTCACCAAAATGGTTTTGGGTACTAATGTGAACTTACGTGGGAAGCTTATAGTCCCGCTTGAAAATGAACTCGAGCAAAGATATTCTGTGCCTTGCTGATAAGTAGTAGGGGATTCTACTGATTAAAAAGGAACAAGATTCGTCGCAGCATTACACTTAGGATTTTCAGTATTAGGGATACGCACTACTGACAAGATCTAACGAGAGTGAAGTTCCAGACTAGTGTTTCTTTTCGAAGGTTCTGTTTGTGATTTTCACGTGTTAAGGTTGCGACCAACTGGGAGTGTATATGATACAAACGTCCTGTGCGCATTGAGTCAACCTGTAGCTAGCTCAACTGTGTAGCTTGATTGGCCCTTATATATTGCTCACGACCGTGGGATCCACCATCAACGTCTACTGTAATACACGAAATGCAATACCCAGTAAACCTAACGAAATATAAAATTAACGACATGAATTTATTTCACACATGTTTACCACTCGGAAACGTGAGTAGGGCATATACAAAAAGGTCGTCTGTGGAATGAAAAACGTACAGGGCTATACAGATAATTAAAATGACGGCAAAGCGATGGAAAGTCAATTGCTGTTAAGCGAGCAAAGCAAGCTGTCGACGGTTGTTCCATGAAGTTTCACAATACTTCAAAAATTTTGAGTTATGAACACACATCAGTGTCTTGCACAACAATCCGTGGGTTTCGTGACGGGATATGCTGTGAAGTTTGAAATAATTCACTACATAGTTTTATCAATGATAAGCAGTGGTAAGCTACTAGGTTGTAACACTATATTGCTCCGTAGTTTACCAAAAGCTCATAAGTTGGATTTCCTCATGAAGCCCATTCTAACGATGTATGCCTGATATAATCAGGAACTAGCCAAATAATTGATTAGCATCTCAACAGCTACTCACCGAAAGCTAGTTCATAATTTGGAAGTTACTTTTAAACTGATCTAATGCGCCGTTATACCTGATATTTTGGCAGAAGAAGTGTGATTCTTTGTCTGTTAGTGTGCTTCACGTTAGCTAGTGGACTTCAGTCTGGAATACATTCTTGCCTACTCCATGCATCTTCTACACTTTTCTTCCAGTGTGAACAAAGGTGGGCTTGCCGCTTGTGGATATCTTAGTTATGAACATTTCAGATTGATCTACCAAACATTCAGTATAGCTGAGGTCAACATGAGACGGACAATATATGGTCCTGATGAGTTTTCTCTTGCACCATGTAAAAGCTACTAATCTTTATGATATTTTGCGAGGTTTCAAAAATACGTTTCCACGATGAAGTACGGGTTGAGTAGATTGTCGATTTTTCAGAAACCCTAATTGGAAGCTGTAACAGATTAGCTCATGCAAAATGTGCCACTTCCGCAAGTGACCAAGGATGTCACCTACATCGAGCTTTTTTTCAGGAGTGATAGACTGCTGAACAGTTTTGATAACTAGTGGCGCACTGGTACCTGCTCAACATATTCTCACAACCTGTCAGGCTATTTTTATCTCGGTTAAAAAATGAACTTTACCGTTCTCCGCTAATCAGTCCCCCAGACACTGGGCTTCTTCAATTGCCAGAACAGGTACATTTTCAGAACAGAGGGGAGGCTTGAAATCAGGGCTAAGTTGCACATGCCAAAATGACTGAGAAACGCTTGTGTACCCCGGTTAGTGAGTGATAATCGGCCGACGCAAAAAGCAGTATGACAATCTCGACCACTGGCCACAAGACAGCATCGAATCTTCTACAATCTCGACGTGTACCCAATTCGAAAGTTTTGAAATATTGTAAAACTTTATGGGAGAACCGTCGGCAACCTGCTTTGTTCGCTCGGTAACTATTAGCTATCACACCTTGGTCGTCGTGGGTTTAACTAAGTATACTTTACAATCCACATTGATCTACGCATTTTTCATATCACAGTTGACTAGTTTTATGTTTGTACGCTAACCATATATTTTCAGTTGATAAGTGTGTGAATTGAACTCATGTCGTAATTTGTGTCCTCTAACGGTCATAGTCAAAAGGTTTGATAAATTCACAGTTCCAAGCTACATGTAACGAGATCCAGCAAAATAAGTGGAGGTTCACTTATATCGTGCAGTACAATATTTCTTCAGGTTTCCTTGAAAATCTTCACGTGGTTATATCGCTTTTAACCCTGACTAACCTATCCACCGTGATCATCAGCGAGCAAAACGGCAAAGTTTAACAACGTGGGTGAGAGTGACTTATAGACCATCTAATTAACCATGGATTACGAGTAAATTGAAATAGGAATATATATGTATATATACAAGTTCAACAAAATCTTTCTTACATTTCATCTTTGAGTAAGTTCCAATGCTGTATAGTATCCTCAGCACTTAACCAAGAGCTTAACTTCAGTCAATGAATTACTACACCCGATGGGACAACACCTACCAAATTTCGTTTCAATGATGGTACACCATGGAGGGTGCGGTATCGGTTGTGCGTATGCAGCACTTCACAACGAAATGCTTCCAGAAGAGCCTGAAGAATTAAATTAAAAGGTATAAAGTTATTAGAAGTGAATGAACCACCGTGCCAAGACTTTAATTTTTGCAATAAATCTTTGACATACATCAAAAGTTTCAAATACAAAAGATAATTCTTCAGACTTCTGTACAAAGGTACCAATAAAACTTGGTCACAGTGCAAGGACGGTTTACTAAACGAAGCAGATAATTCCTATATACACGCAGGTTAAGAATTTCGAAGGTGGATGTCTCACTGGATTCGATTGGGCGAATAACACCCATAACATCTATTTAATCTATTCACTGTATGTCCAGTCTACTTTGTTCTGCCTTCACCGTTTTCATAAGTAGTTATGCACGCAGGGTTCCTTTAATCTGTTACTGGGGGGGTATTTTTTAGATAGGTTGGCGCCCTGAACTACTGATCTACATTGACATATTGCAAGTAGGTTATATACATGCGCATAGTACACACAATAATAGTGACACACGACGGAAAGCAATTGCTTAATGAAAAAGTACCGTAACTGGTTGGATTATTTCTGAGAGTATCGGGGTTTCACTGCAAAGCAGAACTTTGACATTTTACACTTAGCGTGACCAAAGATGGTGTGTAAACCATTTTAACAGTAGTTGTACAATCAAACTGCACTGACTGTTCATGAATTATCACTCGCAGGTGTAAAAGAATTCAGAGTTTATAGGACATAAGCCTCTGATAGTTGTTCTAAAAAAGTGCAGGAAGTAAGGCGTGTTAAAGTTAACGAACCAAAGTTTAAGACACGGTCTATACAAAAGTGTGCAATGCCGCCGCGCTCAATTAAAACAACACTTTAATATACAGTGTTTATATGGGTAAGTCATAGGTATAGGCTATTAACTAAAAACATCTGACGTTTTGAAATATTAGAACGGAAGTCTGCCAATCGCCTTTTATAGTAATATTCCAAAAATATGTTTGTAACAGAATAGTTGACTCTGAGTATGGGCGAGTGTAAGTGAATGAGAACAGATGGAAGGGCAACTACTTTTTACCGTTTACAGTGTGAATTTACCGCCAGCTTCGATGTCAAAATCAATGATAAAAACTGCAGCATAGGACAACGCTTACTTCTTTGTCATGAACCGAGCGACTTATTTCTGTAATGAAGATAAGTTGAAATTACGAAAGTACTAAATCACGATAAATCGAGACAAAAATTTGTGTGATAGCTGCATACTGAACAAAAACCACTTTTATTTATGGGTATAATGAATTCTCTGATGTCACACGGATGACTATTGAAAATGAATAATGGGCCTTGAAAAAGCGGTATCGGTTGCCGGTAAGGAAATTTCTTTCTGGAATCAACATTCGTAAAACAAACTTCTCATAGTAAGCAGGAAATAAAAGGTTGATTTTCGAAAGTTTTATAATGTACGGCATAGCAAGTTAGTATGGCATGACTCAAACTTAAAGAAACCATAGGACAGGTTTCAACACTAGGAAAATGTGATGAAATTCTACTCGATTCACCGCTTATCCAAACCCCAACACCATAGAAGTTCTAACAAGGAACCAATCCAAACGTCGCGTTGAAGATACTACACCAGGATTTGACGAACAGTCTCAATGTTACGCCTTCTGTGATTCGCTTATTTCTTTGTTCCCTATTACACCAATTAACGTTCAGTTTGTGACTTTGTATGTGCTAATACGATCAACCAATGGATGACTATGATTTCTTTAATACTGTTGTACATCCATAAATTCGGCTTCTTGTCTCATGAATACGAACTGCTTACTGCAACTAGTACGAGGTCTTCTCCTTATTACTTGCGTGGGAGGTTTCAATCCGAGTACGATTTCTAGGGCTATTCGAAGTCCCTAATTTCGAGTATTACCGAAAACCAGGAGCTGGAAGTGACGATTGGACAAGCGTATGTGGAACCTGTCGGCAGAGGCTGTTGTTGTGAAAACAAGTCGGCCGTGCAACGCAGCGTATGGTTTTGTGGTTGTGTATTTTCCCACAGATTATGATAGATGTCTCTCAGTGAACAACTTTCCAGACGTAACAACTTTTCCTATTACAACGTAGTGAGCATCTTGTGACAGAACTAAAGGTCCACCTAATGTTAGATAATTAATTTTTCTAGAATGTCCTGAAGAATGTCGATATATAACTTAAACTTGAATGATTTCGCTACACGTTATAGCAGTGAAGAGTTGTTTAACTCCCATTTGGTCTTAATGAGTCAATTAAGAGATTCACAAGATTGCCCGTGATAAAGCTGGAGCACCATTTCTGTCTGCGGTGTACCAGAAGAACGCAGTGTCGCTTATTTTCTCTTTCCCCGTTCAGTGTCTCAAAACAACGCTTCAGCATGTCCCTTACGCTAAACCCAAGTTTATTGGGTTCAATTCTAAGATTATCTCAATCTTTCCGTGAGACTACAGATCTCAGTACTACCTCACACGCATAGACAGAATAAGTCCTAAAGACTCCCCATCATGTTCAGGTTAGGTTTATGGGTTAGCCAGTCTAAATACGTTATTTCGAGAAGCCACATTTTTGTGACGTGGGACGTTCGTATCCAGACACTGGTTTGTCGGGAGATTACGTGCTTCTTCTCCCCTCATCCTAACGTCAGTTCCAAGCATCAGGGTCATCCAGATCGAAGTTCTTGTTACATCTGACAGGGTCCCACTCAGTAGCTTGTTTGACGGGAGACTCTACTCTCTTTAAATGACTCCAGATTGTACATGGCAGAAACATGTGACTCATCATCGTGCTCTATTTAGCTAAGGACATCCCGGTTTGCCTTTCTTGTAGTCCATGTGATGATGTTTCCCGGAGTTTGAATCCCTACCGTAATAAGGATACGTACTACCGGCGAGCTCTAACAAAAACGAAGCTCCAGTTTAATAATTCGTCTTGAAAGGGTCTAGAGGAATTCTACATGATCGCAGAAGTTGTGAAAAAATGTTCATTGTGGAACACCCAAGATTCGCTACTACTTATCGGTTACGAGCGTGTTCAGCAGTTCTTTTCAAAATGCACCAGTCGATTGCATCTGAATGTGAGTTATGCAGAGTAAGATTCAGCATATCCGAATACACATCAGTTTATTCGCGAAGACACACCTTATTGTACATCTCATAAGTGGCTTTTGAGGAGCGTTAGTGTGTGCACATTGTATCGAACATCCAATGATTATTTAGGGTGATTAAAACAGTCTTTTTGAGTCTGCCGACAAACAGAACACTACTCGCATTTGGATGCAGCTTTCGAATGAACTTTCAGTGGGACGCGTTAGGTTACTGGTCAACAGTCTTAATATCTGTTACTTTCAGCGTCTAGAGACGAATGGGGGACCCGTTTGTTGGGGAGGGACTTGCCGGCACTTGTGTCTGTTAATCATTATAGGTGTCAAGACAGGGAGAAAACATATCACGAGATGTTAACTTTGATTTACTCTCATCAGTCGCCAACGTGAAACCATAAAGTTTTATACAAATTGCACATGGCAACGACATATGAACGAACCAACCACAGTTCTGACCTTTCGCGCGCTGATATTCCAATCACTTCCATGGCAAGGAGATTGATGGCGTCAGCGCCTTCTGTGCACACAAAATTGGTCGATGTTATTTGATTAGCATTACCTCACTAATCGCTAACCGTTTCGGGTTGCGATTATGGAACAATATCTTGAACGATTTGACAGGGTCAACTAGGTGGCCGGTTGTTAAGATATGTTTGGCGATCGATGAAGCCCGGGTTTTCGAGTTTGTTACAGTCAGTAGGTCGTTTTTTGAGATTGCCGTTGATAACCACTTAGGAATGTGCTCCGTCATACGTTGATGCAAACGCCGATCTGTCCTGCCTATGTAGACGTCATTGCAACTGCAATTGAACGGATATATTACGTGAGAGACAGACTGATCGGTTGAATGTGTATCACCGCTACCCCTAGTGCTTAGCAGGATGCGTAGCTGGGCAGCTGAGTGGGTGCATTGCAACGCCGACATCAATTTATGGCTAATGTTGATAGTCAAGTGGTCACCCTTGGATGGGATTTGCAAGAATGTGCTCTTTTTCTCCACATTGCATCTTACCCCTTTTGGTTGTTTCTTTTTATTGTGGATATCCACAAACTTTTCAGGGTAGCCGTTATCCACCTGCGTTTCCTAAATGCCCGTTATCGTCCTCCAGTCGATCTGCGGTGCAAATCATTCTGGCGCTGTGAAATAACGTTTTCACTAGCCCTCGTTTATAAGCAATATGTGCGAAGTTGGAGAATTGCAAATATTGTCTACTATATGCTGGCTGTCGATAAACGGTTAGTTGCAGTGTACCGTCTTGACGTACGTTTATAAGAATGTCAAAGAGCGGCAAACAGTTATTAACCTCCACCGCATAACATACAGTAAAGTTTGGGTGGATAAAGTTCAAACAGCTATAAAACTAAGTAAAAGAACATTGGTTAAAAATCCCCCGGGTAGTCGTCAGAAGACAACAGTGTACCGAACAGGCTCGTTTTCGGTTATTGATCATCAGGCTAATTACATAACATTTATATGAAACAGAGTTGTCAGGACGAAACGAACACAAACAAGTAGCAAATTCAAATGTGGTCAGACACGTCATAGGCACACACGGAGACAACGTTTTGATACGATTACGTCACAATTATGACGCAACTGGAACAATGGCGCCTTGACCGGTCGTGGTGTGGGTGGCTGACCATGGCAACTTCAACGCCTGAACAAAGCTCTTTTGTGCGCATAAGGGTGGATGTTTTAATCGAATTCCAGTTGCTTCAGCTGTGGCCAAAAATTCGGCATCTGACAGCTTTTGAGTGACGGTAAATCTGGTAAAAAGAGGAGGCCATGGTAACAGAATGATGTGTATAAACGAGGTGCGTAACAATTGCGCTGACTCCGCTACTGATCCAGACTGGATGATGCTTACAAATATGTTCAGATAAGCGCCTGGTCGTGCGACCCACTTAATTAGTTTTGCAGGAACAAGCCAATGAGTATACACAAAAAGGAGCAGCGGAGACGAGCACTATCCTTTAACCGTAAACATAAAGCTGGAGTAGAGTTGAAACAAACACAGTTGATGACAGTGTTAAATCTCCTATTTATTGTTTCTTCAAGCATATCCAGATTGACTGGAATTGAGATCAATACTGCTTTCTTTTCCACTCGGTTCATCTTATCCTGTTTTCCACGCCGTTGTATAGTCTTGTCTATAAAACGCTCTGGATAACCATTTTGTAAGAACAGTGTGTACATATTCTCATGGATCATTCAGTCAAGCAGTTTATGAGATTCCTTTTCTGTCTAAAAGGACAGAGCTGCTGAAGTGGATATTCTGTCTATTCCAGGTCGCTTTCCTATAGAATTTACGTCGAACCGATCCATCAGCACGTCGCAGGATGAGTACGTTCAGGAAAGCTAGTTGATCGTTACGTTCAGCTTCTAGTGTAAATGTCACTTTCGTATGGGCCGAGTTGAAAATGGCTAAAATATCCGTTGGGTTAGCATCTTTGCTAACTACATATACGATATCATCCACATATCGATTATAAACACTAAATCCACGAATGGCTTCTTCTGATTGGTCATTCTGAAGCTTCGCCGTGAAGGTGTCTGCAAGCAACGACCCCGACGGGGATCCCATTGCTACGCCATCTGTTTGTCGATATAGTTCTCTACTGCACTTAAATTGTATGTTATGAGTACAAGTGATTAGTGTGACGTAATCGCATCAAAACGTTGTCTCCGTGTGTGCCTATGACGTGTCTGACCTCACTTGAATTCGTTACTTGTTTGTATTCGATCGCCGTAACAACTTTGTTTCATATGTGTTACGTAATTAACCTGATGATGAATAACCGAAAACGAGCTTGTTCGCTGCACTATTGTTTTCACCAGTAAAAATTAAAATGTCGTCAACATCCTTCATTGAAATTGCCTTGTAGATTCTGGCCAGAATCAATAAAAGTTGTGTACGGATAACTCCAACTGAAACTGATAGTTGGATGGGAAAATGGCGGCTGGAGGATCGAACCAAGGAACAGCTACAGCCCGCTCAGCGACCCTACCGCTGGACTAACCGTCTGTTGCGGGCTGTGTGTACAATGCCAACCTCAACTGATCCCCATACCCATACCCCATTGGTAAAACTATCGTACTGTAGGTCTTACACATGTAGTGTTTTCATTATTCTGTACTTTATTTTGCTAACATTGCGCAACTGCTACAACAAAACACATTGTACATTTTTGTTTGACTCGAGTAAAAACGAGAACACAACACAGTTTCGAATAAACTCTGCTACATGCGCTTGCTGTTTCTTCCTACAACGCCGGTGGTCGCTATCCAGTTTAAAACATCCTATTTGTTGGATCAATTTTCAGCCCGGTTACTTCGCATCCTCAGCTACGCTTGGAACAATCCGAATACTTTCCAGCGTCATTGGACGTCCCATGAACATTGTCAATCTTTGGTGAGTCCAGTCCATGACTTCACTCGTTATTTTTGTATCGAGAATAATTGTAGTATACACATCTGTTCCTCTACACACATATATACCCCAGTATTGATTACGTTAATCACTGGTCGAACATTTCTTACATTATTACACGTAACCTACCCTGCTCCGACACTATGAACTTCCCCTTTGAACTCGCTCTTTGTTTGTCTTGTACCGTCGCACTGAACTGTTTACGCTACCGTGTTATTGGTTGATATTTGCTGACGGTTAAATTCCGTGCACAGAGTTCACTTGGTTGTAAGTTGTATAATTTACTAACCGTTGCTTATTTATGT
>LUCH01004108.1:0-17999 GCA_013368495.1 Paragonimus heterotremus | reverse complement strand
TAGCAATTTGTCCACCGATTTCTCCGTGGACCGCGAGTTGAGAGCTCGTGTGGCAAAGGCTAGTGCAGTGGAGTTAAGCGGTCGTATTATACTACTCATACCGCGGCTATTCAGTAGCAGATGCAGGGCGTATTTTTTGACAACGTATAAGCCACAGGAAGACTGCAAGGAGGATCATCAAAGTGCAGCATCATTCATAACGGTCCCTGCTACTCAATAAACTGAGCACTGACCTCTGTGGTAATCGAGACTGTCTGAGGCCGAATACCGCGTGCAAATGAGTGGTTTTGTGAGAGATCTTGTTTACATGCTTACCCCGCGTATGGCTTTGTCGAATAAACAACCCTTGTGTCATCCGCGTTCTTGGATCACAACACTAGTACTGCTTTTGGACGTCTTGATTGACGTGTTTGGAAGAACCGCAACCTGAAAATGGCCACAGTCTTTCGTCTATCGTTCAGTGATGCGGTCTATACTACTGTATGACAGTGTAACGTGGACATCGTATCAGGGGAACGTGCGCTATCTGAGTCATTTTCATTTACAATGTCTAAGACGCGTCTTGGATATTCGATGGTCGGACATGATTCCGAACACTGAGGTACTGCGGCGAGCAGACATGAACGGGATGGAAGCCTCGCTGATGTTGAATCAGCTTCATTGGCTGGGTCACGTCCGTCGGATGGGCGATGACCGTATTCCGAAGCAGGTGCTGTATGGACAACTGAGATCAGGTAAGCGAAATCCTGGTTGTCCAAAGCTGTGATACCAGGATGCTGTGCAGGTAAGTCTTTCACGTTGTAAAATTGATTTTAGATGTTGGAAAGAATTAGCGTTGAACCGGACTGCTTGGAGGAATACAATTCGGACGGGCGTCCGCGAGTTCACCGAGCAGTTATTACGCGGCCGAGAACTAAAACGCGCGGTACCCAAGGGAACCATCGGTGCCATAGGTTGTGGTGACATGACTATGTGGGGTTGCGATGTGTGCAGCCGCGAAGGTGCTGGCCGTTTGGGATTAGTAGGTCACCAGCGTACTCATAGTGCACCGTCGACGAAGAGTACTTTAGGCTCAGGTAGGTCTTATCAGCATATCCATTCTACTTTTAATTATTGCATCGACCAAGATTATGGTTGTTTGGCAGCCAATCTGGTCCTCTTTTCAGAAATATGGGTGTATGCGATCTTCTACCTATTCTTTTCTTAGGCTTTGTTGGTGTATTTAATGATGAATCGTCTGTCTGATCTCTTCGTAGTTCAATTCTGAGTTTTGTTTTTCAGCCTGATTCTCTCTAGAATGCATTAGCACGCACAAGTATACTGAAATGCTTCTTGTGTTACATTTTACATATTTTACTTATCAGTTTAGATCTTGTCATTACATCCTCTCTGTTTGTTTTCCGAGAGATAAGGGTTTCCTTTTCGTGCTAGCCATTCAACAATTGGGTAACCAGCATTGGCCGGCTAGACACAAAGGCCTCGCTCACACACCTACTGGTCTTATTCCTCTGGGTTTACACCGAATACGTGATGTGTGAGTGGAAACGCAAGTGGTTCAGCGCAAGCCACTTGGGGTGATGGTTTAAAGCGCAGGCGTCCTTTGGCTTCGGTCACTGTGTCAGGCTAATCCGTTTCGGATGCCGTCAACCAATCCGTAGTGTAGGAGACCGGAGTTGAACTTGGTATCACTTCTCACCTAGCCTATCACATACAAAGGACGCTTGTGCTATCACAACGACCCGAACGCCATTACGTTCTTTGAGGTAGCTCTTCCTGAACTTATTCGATCGTCGTTAGAAGTACTCGATGGTTTGACACACAATTTGACCGGTTTATTTTCGAGTGCTGCTGAGTGGCCGTGGTCCATTTCTGAGTTTTTTTCTAGTCACTGCCGCTAGTCACAAACTGGCGGGATTTTCCTCAAGCTATCAGATGCGCATCGAAGATGCACCACAAAGTATGCAACTAAATGTCTGTGTGTACAGTCTACTTCATAATTATGTACACTGTGCTCAGCATGACTACAAGAGCGATGTAGTTGAAAAATGTCCGGATAGACCAGCGCTGACAGATATGTCAACCCGTGAATACAAACGAGCGTTGGGTTGCACCACCTTGCACGCCTACATATTACTTCCATTAACCCGTAAGCTGTGCACCTATGAGAATGTTACGATTCAAAATGAGCTATCTAGAAATCAAAACCAAAAGGAACGGTGCTTACGAGAGGCTGAATATGTGATTGGATGACAGCAAGTACACGTAAAGTGAATGAAACTTAACGTATCAAACATGGAGAAAACATTTTATATTAAAGCGTCATAATCTCTTCCGCATTGAGAAGTTAATACAGTTGAAACGGGTAAACATTGATTTATCACACGGTTGTGAGTTCTTTTTACAACTCCTGAAAAATCACTTATGCTTCAGGTTGTGTGTATTGTAAAATTACGTGTACACACGATAACCAGTTTTTCATCCGGACAAATAATCGAGGTATGCGAAAAATCTGGCTTTATTACAACTAAGGAAAGAGGTGCACACACAAGCGTATGCGACACAACCTGCAGCTACTAAATCCAAATTCACCACAGATGATAACCGCGTAGAGAACGCCAATACCCATTTTGAATGGTGTAATGAAGGTTGGTGACCTTAAATATTATGATAGATGCACCAATTTTTCGTTTGTTAAATGAGTCGTGGGCACTGCTGGCTAAAGATGTGTTAAAATAAAACATTCCTAAAGTGAACTTGTCAGTGTTTGCAGGTTAAGTAAATTCTAACAGAAGAAATCTGCAGTAGCGGAGGGCAATCGATTAAAGAAGCTAGCGTCGATTTATACTTAGTGGCATTTCAAAGGTTATATAGAACTAGCGGGAATCTGTACACCTAATCTATATGCCTACGGGCACGAAGTGTGGTGGTGGAACTGTTCAACAAACTCAGTCTTTTACGCATGGTACGCAACAGTGCATCTATGATGGGCACGGCAACAATGTGTGAAAATAGTTGAAAAAATTCCGGTCCATTTTGTGACCAGCGGCAGTAACTAGAAAAAGAAAACTCAGAAATGGACCACGGCCACTCAGCAGCACTCGAAAATAAACCGGTCAAATTGTGTGTCAAACCATCGAGTACTTCTAACGACGATCGAATAAGTTCAGGAAGAGCTACCTTAAAGAACGTAATGGCGTTCGAGTCGTTGTGATAGCACAAGCGTCCTTTGTATGTGATAGGCTAGGTGAGAAGTGATACCAAGTTCAACTCCGGTCTCCTGCATTACGGATACATAGAAACAGTCAAACAGAACCATTAAGTGGAAATGTATGTTTCCTGCTGTGATCCATGGAGAAACAAAGTAATCAGTTGGCACTTGATAGTTGTTTGATAAAGAGAATTTTGTGGGTTGATATTTCAGACAGCATCAACCTACTGGACGAAATCCGCCGGTGAGTGTCTGGATCATAATGAACATCAATGAGTAATATATGGCGTCAATTTTTGTCACGCAGTCTGCTTGACTTGATTGACTGATCCGGTTGTGCACTGATTGGACAATGCACTGTTTCGTACAGTTTGACGAACTGCACTTTTCACACTTCAACAGGTATTTTTCCTACTTTGTATCATGACTAGATGTACGTTTTCTACGCAGATCTTCATGGTAGCCATGTCGTACTACTTGCTAGTAGTTATTCTTATTACTACACCAATATTAAATTTTCAAATATTTTGACGTAAAACGCGGTTTCGTTTGTGACCTTAGTGCTCAGAATGTTGGGACAGAAAGACCTCTATTGTTAATTGAAATAATTTCACGTAGCTGTATCCGCAGATCCTTGTGAAGAGGAGTGATGAACTATGCACGAAAAAATATTCCACAATGACGAAGAGTGGTCGTGAACTAAGAGCGAGTGACACATGATAGAGACGTTTTTATAGAGATATAATTTATATAGATTGAATATATGGATGGATATAATTTAGACTACAGTGTGGCATCACCTGTTACCAAACACTTGTTTAGCTTTTATATAACCAAGAATGAACTGAATTACTAACAACTACATTAATCACCTCAGTTATTCTATCGACAATACATACAGGTAGAACGATCCAACCGTTGCACCTGAGAGGAAAAGCGGATACAGTATTTTTCTTCCGGGAAACCAAACCGGTGTAAACGTGCCATTCTAAGCAATACGGCGCTGTCAAAACCGCCGAAGTGGTCGTATTCAAGTCTGCTACTTGGGTCTCTCTGACAGCACTCTTAATTTACCAGAATACTTCAGACCCCTTCAAAAGGCATACTGTTAAAAGACTGTGCAACAAGTTATGACAATTACTTAACGATCTTATGGCGACCAAAGTTCGTACGTTGGGGTAAATAAACAGCATGCTATAAAGGCATCTATTCACCATTTGAACGAAGAAATTGAGAAGAAAAAAGTCCGGTTTTGTACCACTCAACATTTACTGCTGTGCAGTAGTGATTACACACGGGCTAGGCTACTGCTGGATTGTTTAACCAAGGATAGGAGCCAGATAACGAGTATCCGAACTAGCGACCTCACGACCTGTAGGATAACGTAGCAACCAGTTTTCACTGATGTTGAAAGCCAAGGTAAGAACGACAAAATATGATTACGTTTAACGTTCAGCCGGTTGGTTTTACGGAGATCAAAAGGATTGACCAAGTGTGGCCGCTTTTTTTGGTGGTGGTTTTTAGTTCTCAGTGCCGGTGAATCAGCTGACCATTAATGAGCAGTTAAAGTAATGCATAACCATGACATGGCTGGTGTTGGGACTCCGGCCACGCTTTACTGAGACAACCACATTTATAAATGCGCCACTGATCTCACACTAGGCACGACCGAACACTCAGCAGCTTTCACTCGTGAGTAATGATCGGGTTGGTCGATCGCATTGATATGGAATACAATTACTATCAGTTAACTCGAATCAACAACTCCGCCACTATGACTTACAAAATAGGTCGAAATCCCTGATTTCATTAAACCAACTAGGTGATGTTTTAGACTACTGAGGAGTTCTAATCAGAGAAACTCTAGGCTAGTGCTTCTTTTCAAGAGTCTATCTAGGAAGTCGATTTGAATGCGAAGGCTAGTACCGAACTCCTAGTGTTCATCTTGCAATGAATCACTTGAGTCAATGTTCCAAGGTGTTTAGATTTCAGAGATATTTCTCTAACCTTTGCAAGCTCATATTTACGGACGGTCATGCCTAAAGAGCAACAATCAGCTGTATCAACGATTTTTTGGTGGCTTGAGTGGTTCTAGGGAAAAATTACAGCTGAACATGCTATATATCGACTTCCTTATTCGTGCATAGGTCGGACTTTAGCCTGGCAAAATGACATGTAGGAATTGCCCATGGATGGTTTTCTGCACTTCAGTTATCTTAAAGTTAGTGTAGAATTGGGCTGGGTTTGGTTTATGTGCCAGTCGTACTATTCCGCCTTTGAAGGGTTAGACCTATTTCGAGCCGAAAAAAGTGCCTCGGGTGGTTTGTTCCTTAAATGGAATTACTTAACGCACTAACCAAATGTGGATTTAGAGCGGTAATCTTTTAAGTTGATAACTTTAATAGTTCCGTATTTTATGTAGCCGTATCACAATCAACCGCTGAAGTTGTTAAAGTTTGGTCACCACTTGAATAAGCATTAAAAACAAGGGTAATATTAACCGAGCAATAATTTTTCATTATTGGTGGAAACAGTACCTAGCGATTTAAGTAAACCTTAGGGTTCCTACTTGAGTGAGTAGACCCCAATGTGTAGTTGTCGAGTGAAATAGAGAAGATATTTGTCTCACTTGTTCTTCAGGTGATCGGGCAAATTGAACACTATACACAAGCAACCAAGGCTGAGCTTTCCTCGAGTTTATTTGCGCCTAATATGAGGGTGGTGACATTGTGATCAACACAGATGTCTTATGAAAGCGTGGCTAGAGTTCAAAACTCATCCAGTGCAAAGACTGGCGAGTTCTAAGAGGCTAGTGTTTTTTTTCTGAAAAGTCCACTCTAAATGAAAAAAGCCGTTATCAAGTGATATTTTAACCAACTTCTGGGCTACTCACTAGTAGTCAAAGTTGATCATTCAACTTCGCTCTGCCAAGACCGCGATCCTAAGTTCATTGTTATGTGAGCGTTACGTATGACCGATGGTATTTAAAATGATAGATATTCACGTGCTATCTGTTAGTTGACATACATTCAATCAAAATACACGCGACTGTCTTTAACACACGGTGGACAGAACAGGCTCCACCCACGTTAAGCGCCTGAAAACAGTAGTGTTAAGTGAAGAACGCTTCAATTTCCAACCTGGTAACAGTGAAAATGGATTGGCAATGTGGAAAAGAGTTTCACAGCTATCCTGTCTGTTGGTGATTCACTAATTGATTTTTCCTCACACAATACAGTGATATTGATGAATAACGGGTTGTGAGGTGTCTAAAAAGAGTGTAACAACATCCATAAAGTCCGCATGGAATCTATTAACATGATCCACATTTGAACAATGCAAGAAATAATTTGCTTCTTTCGACCACAAGATTAACTTTGTCCATTAGTTTGAACCTAGTGTCATTTTCCACATCTAAACTGGACAGTCCCAAATTCGTAAGCTCAACTCTGCCGCAGTTCATGGTGAAATGACAATAAACAAATGGCCGATTTTAATCAAAATCTCGTTCGACTGTGCACAAATATGGAACGAATTACACGAAGGCTTCATTGCTAAGAAAGGTAAATAGTTTCCTCAGTGCAGTTTCACAAAGTGAACTGAAATGAAAAGATGGGTAACAACGGTAGTACTTGCCATCATAGATTGAGTTTAATACACCAAGATAACGAGTGGAAGTACGTAGGATGTTTCTTTTCAAATTTTATCTGGGTTACTAGGTTTATGTTGGCAGTAGATAGTTTGGCGCGTGCCAACTGGTTGCACGATGTCGGTGGTTGTGCGTGCTCCGACCAATCGATGCGCACCATCCTTTGATCACATCACATGATTATGGGCGGGTATACCCCGCTTTGCCGACTAGCTTGAGTTTGTGTCTGTTCGAGTTAACAATCATCGGGGTATATTCAGCAACTAGACCGCTGGGCAAGCTAATTAGGATACTAGAAGCTGTCTGTTATAACCCGTCCAACCGTGCAGAATCAGAACACGAGACTCGAGAGCGTACACTGAAATTCTGCCACTCAGTGGGTGACCAAAACGAATGTGACATGTTACCCAAGAGCATGACCAGTCTGACAAACAACCAATCAGAAAGCAGAGACCTATTGATCCAATTTAACCAGACCACAAACGGCTGGTAGGACCAATAAGCAGGCCTTAAGACAGAAGCACATCGATTATCTGCAACAACGGGAACGCGTCCGTAACACTGCCACAACCGGACAATTAAAACGAACGAAACCGTTAGCGCGAAACCGATTTATAACAGAGCAACAAGAAACAACACTGTACTCGGACGAATGAAGCTGATTTGGACCTGCGCCAATGGCTAGTTTAACCAAAGTATATTTTGGTGAAATCAGTTTAGAGGAAAAACGTCTGCGGTTGGATAATCTTAGTAAATAACGGGGAGTACGTGTTGATTTTAATAATTTTTTCTCCCTACTGAGCCAGCACAAGAAAGAATAAATGTCTATAGTGTGGAGAGTAACTCAGTTTGTGTGATCGTGCAACAAGGACTTAAGAAGATGGATCACAGAGAACAAAGGAGGGAACGAGTACAATTTGCAGGTAGCAGTGCAACCCCGGAATAAAATAAAGGAATATACACAAAAAGTCAAAAAGGAAGGATCTTGAAGATAGTATCAATTATCTCCACCTTCGTCTCACAAGAAATTACAACGTACCAACGCCTTACATAAAATCAAAACCAAACGATTTGGTGGGCAAGTTGAAGTGGAAAACAGAATTAAACTTCATATAAATGCAAGACCACGACTTGCAAATCAACAAGCAAGGCTACAAACAGAACAGTGTCGTCAACCCTGGACAGATGACATGCACGATGAATTGGAGCTGGCGTCTCCTGAAGAATTCTGAGTCTTGTGCAACTTCACACGTTCACGTCGATTCCGCCGTCTTCGGGCATTTTTCGAGAGAACAGACTGTGAATAAGTTTCATTTTCAAGTATAGTTTTCTCGCAGAAACCATCGACCAGAGGTTGTAGATATGACGTCCATGAGTTTGAGGGGTCGGTTTTCAAAGCCGTACGCTTGGAAACGTGGAAAATTTTGAAACAAAACAAGTAGATAAGCCCCACGGGCAAGTTTTGATGACTAGAAACATATAACCAGCGTAAGTATTAGAAGTCGGATTCGTCACAACTAGGAGCTAAGCACACAAATGGAGAGTGCTGCTTGGTAAGTATTTCAAAAAGCTTCTTCGCTTAATTTCCCGTCGACCATTTTGTGCTTACAGGCAGATATCTTAGCGAGTAGTAATCAAAACGGATACAAACAATCACGAGTAAATAAGGTGTAAAAATCAAAATCTCAGTAAGCGGTCATACGAATCATCACAGCACACAAGGCTGCTTGTCACGTCAAGGCCAAAAAGCAATCAACTTAGTTATCCAGCAATGATTTTAATCAGTTGAGGTCGAAAAAATCAGTAACTTTCCGATCAATAAAACAAGATCAGTCTCTGAAATGAGCTATTGGAAACAGGTTTACAATGCTGACAAGCGACCTACTCAATAGCAAGGAACACGTTAAAATAGCATATACAAGAATATGCAAAAAATCGCTTTATTTACTAGTTTATGGTTCAGTACTAAGAAGGGAATCCTAGGGCGGCAGTGGACCCAGAAAACTAATGAGAACAATAATTCAGTGAAAACCAAAAATATTATTATCAAAACTTGCCATAAGTAGACCAAGCCCCCAGTGTGAATAGGCAAGGTCAAGGACGAATAAATGCATGTCTAACAGTCCAACATGGTCCAATAGGGCACTGTAGTTTGACAAATGAGGCTAATCAAGTCGGAGTCTGAACGTACATATCACCAGTGTCGATATGATTATTCAGTTATGTAAAATTCTCCACCACTTTTAAAATGGTAACATCGAGAGGCAACGCAAAAAACGAATCCATCAATGCCACACTAGCATTATATTTAGCAAGCCAAAATTTGGATAATAAAATAAAAGTTATTATGCTAATTTGTCAAGGGCAGCTTCAATTATTTGCGCAGTACCACAGATTGAAGTCACAGTACCAATTGTTATAAGTAAGTTAACAGTCAGTCAGTATAAAGCAATGGGACGGAATAGTAAATCCAGGTCCAATGATGAATTTAGATGTCCCTGTCAGGAGTTGAACAACCTGACAGTACTCATCCTACATCTATCAGAAGCGTCATATTACAACAGGCACCAGCTTGCAAAAACAGAATTACGAATCATTTTTATCAAGTGTCACATCGGACTATAACTTGACCGGAAATAAGTCTAACAAAAACAAAATGAATGTTGTACTGAAAATCTTTACGGCTTAGACATGGAATCGTGTGAAAGGAATCAAAGCTTACTGGAAGATCTAATAACGCAACTCTTCGCTCGAACTTAGCGTGCGAACTTGATACGCAAAGTGGACACGTTGGAACAGCTGTAATCAAGAACGTAGAAAACAGATTGAAGTTGTGAAAGATTTTAAATGAGAACGAGGTTTGTTCTTCAAAGCTAGAACAAAAACGTTCAAGGTTTAGTTCACTGAAGGACTGGTAAGGTAGGCGAGAAAGATTCTAAGAAAAAACAAACATATCATTGCTACATATTTACTCATCCAGGAGAAAAAACTATTTGGAAACTTTTGAAGGGTTTTTGTCTTAGTGAATGCTGAATAAATGACATGGCCACTGGATACGTGTCATCTGATCAAACGGATTGTGGGTGGGAAACAATATGAAGCCTTTAATTGAATTCTGAATTAGTTTATCACTACTGGGGTCACAATGGGCTACCACGTTCGAGTCAAACTCGACCACTAATGTGGTCTACTCAGTCTGGAACGCGCGTACTTCGGTCATGCCGAGTCTATACGGACGGTATGGAAAACTGACTAACTCGCATACTAGCGTTCGCCCTGACTAACGGGCAATTCGTCAGATGTCCAATATTGATGCGACTGATCGGTGTCGATAAGTCCAAAATTACCAGTTGCGATTTTGGACCTGGTTTGAGGATGAAAATATATAACTTCAGACTAAGTTAAGACTATTGCTGCGCATAATGTCATCCAAGAAACAGGAATACTACGTGGACGAGCAATAAAATGATGAATTTATTGCCTGTTGAGATACAGTGAGGGTGATCTAAACATAAGCAGTATGTAATGCACCTTACTTCGTTCTGAATTATGAAGTGTCCGTTGCCACAAACTATAAAATTCCAAATTAGCAAGAGTAGAACTGCTTTCAGTACGGTCTCCATGCTATTTCAGTGGAAAAAATATACGAGCAAAATAATGGTCGGAAAGGTACTAATGTCATTGAGCATCGCTGTTAGATAGATCAGTCTGACATCAATCTTGAGCACATGAGGGTTTACCTAATGGTTATGTTAGCCTTAGTGCGTGAACGAGTTACATCTGAACACATACCATACGTCTTTTTCAAATATTGGAGAAAGTCAAGCGAAATTACAATCGAATGCAAATCAACAAATAAGGAACAGCAAATCGACTTTGAACAATTCACATACTCGGAAGGAGCAGCACTGTCTTTTATTGCCTGTTCGACAAATCGTCATTGAATATAGCGTAAGACAGCAACGATGCAACAAGATGAATAAACCAACTGCGCTGGTTCCGGCCTATCCACTAAATGACGCTTCACTCGGTCAGTTGTTGGCACAAATAGCAGTGACAAAAATAGCAATTATTTCAACTGTGGTCCACAGCAGTACCTGTGGTCTGTAGCTGACTTCCTGAACAGCGGAAAATGGATGAACTAGTAAAGTGGTGACTGGTCCAAGTCACCTTTCAGTTTACTGTCCGTACCTTCACCAATGTGGTAACTTGACACTATCACATTATTGTGATAGGCTAATGCAATTCAACCCTTCAACAACCGTGTGACTTGAATTACTCAAATCGGTTATGGGGAAGTTTGCCAATTTGTATTGCCACTTTGCATGATGTATGTCACTGACCAATAAATTCGGTAAAACGTTTTCCCCACATTATTATGACGTGTGAAGTTGTCTGTTGTGGTCACAGATGCATCAATATAAAAAACAAGTCCACTGGGTTCACATGTGTGACTTTAAATAATCCATGACTTTAGCCCCATAACATGAAGTTAGCCTCAGCTTCGTGAAGAAATCAACCGTATGACAGAAATTAAACATTTATCTTTCAGAAATCTCGGAATACTACTGTCTTGTGTGGGAGGCACCCAAATAAACTATATGATGGTTAATCAGAAACAACTGAAGAATAAGGTAGCAAAATGCGGTCAGTTTTTAATGAACCGTCCAGGTGAGTTGTCTGAATACATGAAATTTCTTTCAACAAGCCAACACGTCTCAATAAGAGCACAATAAAACATCGAATTGAACTCGTCCGACACCACTCGATAACAAGAGTACGATAGTGAGAAACGGTATATACGGCTTAGAATGCTCATTACATACCTTGGAAACGACATGACATGGCCCAAACACTATGAAAAACCTCTACATTTAAGTTAATCGTCTTGTAATTTGTAAATCTTTTTCATTATTAAACGCAGCATTCTAGTATTTACCGGTTGGTGCAAAATGGTCGTAACGACACACGCTACTATATAAATCGTGTGGCTCAATTTATCCAATTGGAACAGCACAGTTTATGGACGAGCACTCATTGTTTTCTTGAATTATGTAATTCTGGAAGTACTATTCTGTGTTGGTCCGGTTAAATTTTATATGTATAACATACATATAATATAAATCAACGTCCAGCGATCAGTTAAATGGAATAGGCACTGGATAGTATCAAGGTTGTTAATTAGATAGACTTACAGTAGTGGTAGTACTAGCAATAATTACGATTACGATGATATTACGCCGCCAATAATTAGGAGAAATAAGGCGAATACCACATCAGCAATGTAAAGGCAAACAACCATAGAGGCCGACGTCGAATAAAAAGATTGTAGAGAGAAAGAGCATTATCAGATATGAATGTAACACGGAAGATCCGGTCTTGATTATAAACTTACAGGTCGAGCAGGTGGAACAGGAAAGACGCGATGAGGAGTTGCAAGTTGTAACAGCATCAGAAGGTTGACAGCCAGTGTCCAGAGGTTGATCGACATGTGCGTACATTTGGCGATCAAACGCCAAAGGATTTGTGTTCTCGGTTGATTCATTGAGATCTAATGTCGGCGACTAAAAGTGACGAAAAGCTGTTACTGAAAATGCCAGATTTTAGAAAAAACGAGAAGGGCAAAAAACCTAACGGGGAAGTGTTGACTTCCGTAGTCACTTCTTTCTGACACGAATAGGCTAGGAAGTGAGTGGTTGGTAGCGAGTGTCGAACAAGTTCCTTTGTTCAATTCTCATATTCGTACAGACTTAGATGGTTAATCTACGTACTAGGGATGCCAGCTAGTCGTCTACCATATCGAGCACTCTTTGCCGACGTTGCGGCCGACTGGCGTAAGGCGCGAGGTGGACAGGTGATAACTTAGCGCAGAGAAATGAAGTCGTTCACCAAAAGGCTGGCCACTGTAGGTCGGGTTCGTCTCTCAGGCTGGGGACCTCGCGACTCACAGTCGACGACTGGAGGATTCAGGTGAAACAGTGTGACTGCTCAAGCTCAGTGCTATAAATGTTGTCGTTGTTTGACAGAGTTGTTTGTGAAGTAAATGTACTTAATGACGCGTGGCAATGAAAGCCGTAAGTAAGCTGTCTTGCTGATGACGCTTGATTTCTACTTACTAGGTGCGGGCGTCTTGATGTTGAATGTTTGAGTATATGCACAAATGTTTTTAACGGTTAGATCCTTTCACCTCCCATTCCTTTTTGGTTAGTCTGTTTTCTTCCTTCGTAGCTGTGGTAGTTAAGCACTAGCGAAAACCATTGATATGCTGCCATCTTTGATTACGATGAGCATCTGTATGCCCATCTGTCAACTAGAAACAACAGACCGTATTGGTGTGTACAAAAATGAGAACGAGAACGACAGAATAATGCAATAATTCAAAGGGCAAGTAATATGGCTATGAAATCAATTTCATGTTCACTCTATTACATAGTGAGGTGTCTTCAATCGGTAGCTATCTGGCCTTTTGTAACAACTGTGGTAGTGAGCGTGGAAATACTTATAACCGTTAGCAAATAAAAACGCAGCTAACACTCAGATCTAAGGTATGGTTGGAACTTGTCTGAGTTGTCCTGATTGCGAAGTAATTGTTGAAAGTAGGCATAATTGTTACTGGGTCTCCTATCACGCAACCTACGCATTACGCATGAACATCTGTGACTAAGCTTTTAGAGATGGCAAATCAATAGTACCCAATTTGAGGTCAATAGCGTAGTGATCTACGTGGATGCCTCAACAGAACACAGACCAGAGTTCAGACTTTGGTTGTGATGAGGATATACATTAGTGATTAGGTCTGACAAGCGCGAAACTCGAACAAGACTGCTCTTCGAAAAGGGTGGTTGCAAAACCTATCCGATCGACAAGGCAACAACCAAATATGGGTTGTGTTTAAATAGTAATAATCAAAATTAACAAGCCATCAGTAACGAAAACAAAACAATGTCTTGTTTGAATTTTAGTGTCGCACAATGTGGTACATATACAATAACGATTAAGCTCAATGACTACATTGCCCATAGGTTCCAATGAACTTGTTTCAAGCAGCACAATAGTGGTGACGTAACCCACACTCCGGTTCAGTTATGAAACCTCTTTTCTGACAGGAACGATGCGCCGATAAATATGTGTCATTTTCTAATAACAAGATTTGATCTTTAGCCAGTTACAACTTATACAGGTGAGTACTGTCGTTCAGACTGTCTTCTCAAACTATATAACAAAATAGTCAGCAATGTACATATGAATGATCAGGGTTCCCAAATGGAGTGTTAAAACACACTGAAACATAGTTTACGAAACTGACGTGCCCAACGCAATAGTGATTGACATTCAAAACCAGATGCCGATCGCTCATAAATTCGACCTCGCGTATGAAAAGATAAATTAATCAGTCTTTGCACCGCACTGTTATGTCGTCATGCGACAAACGTAGCCACTATCGGACTATACACTTAAGATAGATGTATTCAAGAAAATCAAAGCTTGAACCGCCTACAACGAACGGTATCATTGAGTCACACTGGACACAACGTTTGAGAAAGTATACCACAACGTCTGCGGTCGATGTCATTACCGTCATTCACAAAGGAAGACAGATCTGACCGAGTTATACACTCAACTCACTGACAATCAGAAAAGAGGAGCCCACAGGTTTATGGGCATCTCCCAAAGTTGTGATCAAAAGCTAGGCAAATGAAGTGGCAAGTTAACGGATTTGAACGAGAAGAACTGCATAAAACACGACACCTACGTTAGAAGCAGATTGAAAAATCAAGTCACTATCAGCTTATCCTGGATGA
Organism: Paragonimus heterotremus; assembly: GCA_013368495.1. Taxonomy (NCBI): domain Eukaryota; kingdom Metazoa; phylum Platyhelminthes; class Trematoda; order Plagiorchiida; family Troglotrematidae; genus Paragonimus; species Paragonimus heterotremus. The sequence continues at coordinate 3,340 of LUCH01004108.1, read as the reverse complement.
GAGTTAATACGACCGTTCAAATGGTTAGTCACCTGAGTTAGCAAAACAGTCTGATAGTTTCGACTAACTTCTCAGAATTACAAAAGCAAACATATGATTGACTGAACACTGAAAAACATTTCGTTGTCGAAAGCAGTACAGAGAGGATTACCGAACTTACCTGCTCTTTTATTGTCGTGAATTGTGGGACGTATTCAACATGTGGAGAAGTAGATTGATCTTTCGAACAGTTTGCAAAAGAGTTATGATTAGCACTTTTGCAAGGTATCAAATCCGTGCGAACATCGATGGGTGCCTTAGGATGATGACGATACGCATTCAGTGAAATACACGGCGAAGAGCAGTCGGGTATGTGGCGCAGTGGACGGTTTGGGCCCGCACATCCAACGCCATGCTTACCAATAGAAGCGAGAGAATCGGAGGAATTTCTCAACTTTTGACTATATGGCCTCAACCAAGCTAGATAGACGATCAGGTGTGACGTTACCGCAAAGAACAAATGGATAACAGTCACTGAGAAAAGCTGAGAACAAAAAGGACAAAAACTAACAGTTAGGTTTTTTTTACCAGACCAAATTAGAATAAACCTTGAAATCAACTATCTAAAATGTGCATGCTACAGTAAAGTAAGTACAGATAATGAGTACGGAATGCTTATAGCGCAATTATCCATTAGATTAGAACAGCTGATCTACAATGTTGGTAGTCGACACAGACTAACGGAGAAGACGATACATACCAAACAAATTAACCGAGTAGCGAAAAATGTGTGTAAAACAGAATTTAAACTGATTACGCAAAGGACGAATTGAACAGCACCATAATTAAGTACGGTTAACTTTCCCATATGTGGAATTAACTTGACAAAATAAAGGCGAGTGACCAATGCATGTAAATAAATGAAGATCATACCCAGAGCACGTGTGAATCTTCTCGAAATAACTGAAGCGTCCATCTTCCAGAAAACCGGAAGGGGTTGCTTGAGAAAGGAAAAGAAAGCCAGTTTTCAAACATTTGCTTCAAGGTATCCGATTCAGATGAATATTCAGCGGATGTACAATCGGAATGTCCGAAGACGGTTCCAGACATAATCACATCTCCACTTCGTTCTTCAGCTCTGATTTTCTGATCGCGATATGTCTTTGAATCTATCGGATGCTCATCTTCCGTCTCAACTGTACCATCTTCTTCAGTCCAATCATCTTCTAACGGAGGCCAGATGGCGGTTGAATGTGCCCAATCTGGTGGTGCATCGAAACTTAATAAAGGCGGGACAGACATCACGAGGGGGACGGTCAGATTCTGCTTGCTGGTCAAGTGGGAAAGGTTATTTTCAGAATGGATGGAATCGTTTGACGCTGAACGTAGGGCGTCTGGAATCAACTGTGTCAATAACTCATCAAGCCGGATTTCGAGTTCATCAATACGTGTCTAGCAAGTAGAGGGTAAATTACATTCGCGTAAGTAGTACATATGTGAAGACTTGACAATGCAAGATCTGATCAATAAAAGTATACATCACTCATCAGGTACATACAAATACATGAATCAAAAAGTACTGAATAAACACCCATCAACATTATTATCATTTTCAGCCTTGAACTGTACTTGTGGGTACAGTGGCTTGGGGTACCGTTTGTTTTGAAACTGGCCTATGAAATAATAGATCAATATACAGGTACAAACGTATAGCGAAGAAAAACAAGACAAGTCGAGAAGAGCCACTGAATTTCATGAAAAAGAAGAGCCGAAAAGTTGACGGATACGGGATCGCCACTAACCGCGACACAGTGCCATGATAGGAAGTGTTTCCAAACAACGATATGAATGGTTGCGAGCTCCCCAGCTAGGTAGACAATACCTACTTACCTTGATCAGCGAAAAGATCAAGGCATTCACAGCTCGTGACCACGTCATCGCTTGACCGCCTTGCAGTTTCTTCAACCAACACCAGACACACCGAACAATGCGCGGTGCGGCAGACGCTCCATCAGCATATGTAGTACACTATCCAACAAGCGAAGACTGCGCATTTTCACTAGTTCGGTTATCAGTCGTGAGTTTGCACATTTTTCAAACACGCGCCCACAAACCGTAGTATTACCCACACAGTCTCCCCACTTGATACAAGCTAGCTGGCGGAGAAAATGGCGATCAAATTTCGAACGTCTGTGTACATCTTTTGCAAGAATGGGTCTGGCTTCTGATCCATCGAACGAAACTAAGCACACACAGGCATGGCAAACTATGCCTTTATTCAACAAACGCATGTCTTTGCTACGCCACAAGCGATGGAGGTTGGCGAATGCCTTACGTGCTTTCGCTTTTCTCGTGGGCACTCCATCAACATACTACAGGCTAAGGAGGTGTCACTACCCAAGTGGATGTAGCAATCGGCAGTCTCCACCGACCTGCCAGCAATAAGAAAGACGGAGGCAGTGCCATCCCAATCTTGTAACAAGACTACCCCTTGAAGGTGTAAAGTATATATCATACAGATTAGCCATGTCATTTGAACAAGTCGGCAAATAAGTGCAGCAGTCCTGTCCGCATACTCGAAATCAGTTAGTCTACTACCTTGCGGCAGTTAAGCATCAGTGTGAATCACTGATGTATTGCTGTTTATGATGATGAGTCTACCACCTGGCAGAAACTCCCCTGCGAGATCTTCCGAACTTCTGAGTGCCCCATATAGAGTATCGTCCACCACAAAGTCTGAAAGAAGGTGGGGGGGCGCAATCGGACAACTTTGTCGAATGTCACATGATGTGAAGGAAGCTCAAAACAACTGTCAACGAGTGATACTCGGAAATTACAGCGGGCACTAAACGAATTCAATAAAGTGACACCTCAGAAGGACTTCATCACGGCAGAGACAGTCTCACACAACGCGTGAAGCAACCAACTCAGGTCCCAAATTACCATGACCCTTGACTGAAAAAAACGTCGATGTCCCAAGGTGTGCCGTGAAGTGAACAGCTGATCGATGCACATGCGGTCAGACCGAAAAACTGTCCATTTTTCTCTTATATGGTTCTTCTGTGTTCAGAGGCCACCCCCAGCATGACACAAGTGAACAGTTTGGATGCGATAAAAATAGAGCTAATGCCCATACAGCTGTTACATGTCCTGGCACCTTCTTAAAAGTTGGAATGACTGTTGATAAGCGCCAGCCATGAAGTAGCCCTTCAGTCCCTCATATGGAACGGAGAAGTGTGATAAGTTCAGACAGCAGTAAGTGCCGTTCGTCGAGCTGAATATCCTGTGACATTTCAATCCTTGATTGGAAACGCTATCCGACGGGACAGTTTATCTGTAACCAGACAAGTGTTGGTTTTGG
>LUCH01004107.1:38649-53134 GCA_013368495.1 Paragonimus heterotremus | reverse complement strand
AATATGTCGTTATACTCTTGGGGAATGTCAAATCTATCTATATTGCCACATTATCCAATGTAGTAAAACAGTCTGCATTCCTTTATATTGATTACTAGTGCATTTTCCGCAATATTATCGGCACAAAAACCCACGCTGATGAGATTTCAACAGCGTACTGCAAATCGAAGTGAAATGGTCAAATTCCTTCGGATTTGGACACTTCGTACATTTTACTGTAGGAAAAATGTCTATTTTGAAAATTGTTTGGTAGTACTTCTGGAGGTGAATCTGCCATCATGGTAGGGTAGTATGCCGCACGGGTTAGAATTACCTAGATATCCGCTTACATCCGCTGGAACCAAGAACATACATACAACAGGTTTGTTATTGATTGACCAATGTGATTGATATTTTATATTTCACAGTGGTTGGAACTCATCTACGCATGGAAAACATTTGCTGATGAATGGATGTTTTTGTGAAGAAAACACTAATATTCTTTGTCATGACTCAAAATGACCGGAATCGTTTGACAATATTAAGTAACCTAGTTTAATCTACATGCACGCGAATGTCCATGTTGAGCTTAAAACTAGCCTCAAGGCACACATGTGTGACTGAGTGCGCTTGAGGTATTTGCATTTGTTTCACATGAAGAATTTTCATAGTATTTTGGACGAAGCTTTAGTTGTGGGGGAAAAGCTGGCGTAAAAAATAGCCAGTATCATGTGGCTTGTTCCGTGTGAACTACAATTACTTTTGATGAATATTTCTGGCCTTTCGTGCAAATAAAATCAATTTGGTTTCGACCTGTCTGTTTAGTTTAGTAAACGATTTTTAAGTTTACCAGTCAGGATAGTCTGTTAATTTGCTGTAAGAAACTAGTTTGACGCTGTAATGTAAATACTAGTAGGAAGAGGCGACAGCATATCCGTACCTGCAACACGTTACTACGTACCCTCCAATATCAAGCCACACAGCGTTTCTTAGTATAATCTGTAATATGTCTGATAGCACTAATGTATATTCACGACACCGAGTTTGATATTATTGTAGCATATGCCGCTTAAGTTATGCTATCTGTATTTGATAGGGTGAAGACTTCACAAATACACACGCAATCTCATTGACGTATCTGCCGGCTTGAAACCGAATGGTCTTCAACTAGTGAGGCCGAGGAAACAAAGTTTTCGGTCAATTTTCAACTTGAATTGCTGAAAACCAACGAATTATGGTTTCCTGAAGTACGGCCTACGCAATATAAACTTCATCCTATGTGACAGTTATTTGACCGGCCTCTTTGATTGTCAGACGCCTGCTGAAGACCAGACATATGGTCGATCTTACAAACGCTTGCCGTGTGTTGATCTGACATCGCGAGCCCTTCATCCTCAAGCCACTCAAGTGGCTGTTTGTCAGGCGTAGCAAGCCAGCTCTTTGTGCGCGAAAGCTGTTAACCCTGAACCTCTGTCTGTCATGGTATTGACCAATGAAAGTGACTCGATATATCAACTTGATTCGTTTGGATATTTTTGATGTTCCCCACTTTTATGTGTAATGACTCATGAGAACATACGAAATGGTACTACCATCTTGCAAAACCGGTCTTCTGATTTCACTATTCAAATTTCCAACTGCGGAAGGATGTTTTGTAGTCATTCAATCTACAGTTTGTAAAAAGCGTTGATTTCGCAAATTCTGTTCATATTCCGTTTTACGGGCCAGTGAACAGAGAAACCAACTGCGACGTTTCACATTAGTTGACTTTCCTTGAAATTCTGAAATTCTGTCAGAGCTGACCGCCCGCATAACTCTGGAAGACTGCATAATTTGCAGCATTTTTGTAAATGAGCGACCGCGTAAGTAAGTCCCTAATCAGCATCATCCTGTTCCACGAATTCACCAGTTGTCAGCGAGCAGTGACCATGATTTCATCTATCTATTTCAAATTTTCGAACAACACTAACGAATCAAATCGTTGATGAGGAACCATGAATGGATCTGCTTATGGCTGCAAACTGTGCTAACGGAAAGCTTCTCAAAAGTTTGCCACTGAAGTAGGTGTGTTAATGAGAACAACGTGACTTACATTCAATTGACGGAATGTGGTCTGGATATTAGCAAACTACTCTGAATTCCTCATCATGATCGTTATGATTGGCCGCTCGTGAAACCACTTCCACGATGCCGAACTACATTAGGCGCATAAAGGTTGTGGTGCATGTCTCGCGTTAATAGAAAACCACTGTGGAATTCACGAGACTTTGGGAATGGTATTGTAACTTGCGGTCGAAACCAGCAAGCGCGCACAGGTTGAATTTGAATCGTGTAACAGAGTGTGCTGCTGTGTTGTCAGTGCCGTTTTAGTTATCGTTTGTGTAAGTCTTGTGCATGGCTTACTGCACCTTTGGCTCATGTTTGTTTTCTTGTTGTTTCCTTTTACAGGACTTGTTGGAACCCCTACTTCGGAAGAACGCTGTCCCTTGGTGTCTCCATGTTGCCCCAAATTTGGTCCGCAGGTGTGCCGGACAGTGTAAATAGCCGGCTTGCATATTACAGTATCATCTGGCAAATCTAAGAAAATAGAATTGTCACCACAGCAAGATTAGTGCCAACAATATTTCCAGGCGATAACGTATCGTCACTCGATAGTGTACACTGCTTGCAAAATTTATCGTCTGGAAATATCAGAGAGATCACCAAACACAGATTGAAGCCGTCTGCTTTTAGAACCCGTAGACATAAAGCAAACTGTTCAGTTGCATAGTTTACGGCTTAACCATTTCACCAACCCGACGTATCGATGGCGGCAGGACTTGTATGTTAAGTTAACGTCATTGAACGTGTTCACTACATATCGAGTTGTTTTATCCATCAGCAGTATTAATAAGGGTGTCATTTAATCGTAGGTTTCTCAGAATATACATGATGTCTTATTCGGTCTAGTTTCCGCTTTGCTTTTGAACCATAATACCAAGATGTGTCCATCAAAACGTATGCAAAATACGTTAGCGTTTTGTCAGTTTCCAGAAATATGGAGTTGTTTTGAAACATGTGGGACAAGTTATTGAACTGCGTGTTAGAAATGTGTCAGACTTAGGTCACTAGAACCGTAGATACATTGCAGAGTGTACGCGGGAAGGAGTAAATCAACAATAACGTATAACGCGGAAAATAATATTATACCATTTGGAACGGAGGGTAGATGGCTGACGAGTTGATTCAGAGGTGAGAGCTTATAGTATTTCCAACTGCATATAAACCAGCCAATCTTAAACTTTGAGGGAGACAGGATTGGCTTCAGACTCTTGTGCACATGAGTTACACAACGGTATAACTCGATAGATACCCACGATACCTCTTGCGGACTCAAATATAGGACTTTCCACAATTGGTTACACGTTCTCACAGCTGGAATGGTTCCGATTTCATGAAAACACTCACAGTGAAAACGCCGAATTTGCATTTCAGAGTTGTTTGACTTGGTGTCATGTATCACTTTATCATCAGCACACTTAAACTTGATAGAGTGCTTATCAAATACTATCAAGGTAATGTTTGTGTGGTGGTTTTGAATCTCATTTTATGGTGCACTTTCTGTAACCTCAGGAAAACCCACTGTGAATATTGGCAATGAAAATTGGTAACGTGATTGCAATTGTGAAGTTTATTACATCAGCTCAAACCTTCACCACGGGTTTCTTTCACGTCCGGACTTATCAGATAAGGATAATCTGAGTTGAGGTCGAAACAACCACCTTTCGTGTTGAGAGGCGATACTTTTACCTACTTGATCATCAGTTCTACGAGAGTCGCTTGCGAGAGGAGAATTTGTGTGCGAATGTTATAAAGCTTGTTATATCCTGTCATTGTGACTGAACACAGCACACGCCAAAATACCAGTTTGCCCTGCCTACGACCACGAGGGCTCGAAAGAATGTAATGATTCACGACGCTCACCCTGTACCGAAAAGCTTGGTACAAAATGACAACTACGAAACAGAAATTCTGAACTGTTTCACTTCCATTCACATGTGCGGGCCACGTGGATCACGGACACAAAAGACGTCATAAACAACATCTACGGAATTTTTCAGTTTACTCACTTGATGGTGGTGATAATGAGGATTGTGTGTTGACTGAACATACAGTTATAATAATAGCGTAAAATTTACGTCAGCCTATTTTCAAAACATTTTATTTCCTTCGAAATTTTCAACGTACTGAAGCGTACATATTTCAGTGGGAGAAAAGTGGATAGGTTTAATTTGATTGTGCATAATAATCAGAGATGGAACCAAAAAGAAAGACAGTTGAATAATTCATTCTGTACCGCTTCCCTCAGGAGCTGAGCAGATAAATTACCACAGATTAGGAAACTTTTCCTCGAATTCAGTTGAAAAATGGACAGTTCTCGTGAACGTCAAATTGGATAAACCGTTTACTCTGTATGAATGTTTAGTCTATTTGTATTCACTAGCTGAACAAAGGTAGGTATTGTACATTCGCCATTTAATAATTTTATTTAATTCCCATATCTCTATATGAGTAATCCACCGGAACCCAATAAGAATATTGTCATTTTTTGGAAAATGCTACACTCACGGTTGGGTTCACAAGTTGTGGTTGGCGAGGATTCGCTGGAACACTCTGGCATAGTAAGCTGTGTTTTAGAAATGCACGATATGATTTGTTACCCACTGTGTGATACTGTTCAGTTCTTGCAATGAAAACCCCGAGCATTCAGGTTTTACGCACACATTTGATGCGACGAAGTACATTTTAAAGTTGTTCCTACAGAACTCCTGTGTAGTCCTCAATAAAATATGACATTATGTATTATGTCATCGTGACAACTGAAGTTGACAGTTATAGGCAGGCGCAAATAAAATCTGTTATATGTGAATCGTGTAATGTCGGTCTTCTGTCTGCTCTATTCATATAGTTCATTTCGGTTTGTTCTCATTGTGGTGGTTTCAGGTGGCCTGCATATGAATGGCACGTTTTGTAGCCGATTGTCAACAAATATCTCCATTCAATTTTCTTCCACTGTTCAGGCTGTAGAACTGATTTTCATAAGCAGGCCATTTAGTTTCGTAAAAGACAAAGCTTGTAATTCTCTTTTATGACCAATATAAGCTCAGCCTATTGCGCGAAACTCAGGTGAACACAAGTTGTTTCAATATATTGTGAACATGCAAATGTGGCTGATATTGAATAGGTTCATATAACCAATTACAACTCTAAGTGATGTCCAAAGTTCCCCCTTTGTAAAATTAGATGGGAAGCAAATTGCTAGCGAAATCTGGGAGTGAAACATCACAAAGCTTTATCGGGTATATACTAGTGGTTTACAATATTGAAGAAGTGGCCCTCCCAAATGCAATCAGGAAAGATGTGAATAATGTGAATCGTCCTGTTTATTCATGTGATCTTAATGTTTGACTCACCGTTGTCCCCAACCATCTCCTTAATATATAGCGAAAGCAAATAGTCAGTTTCAGTAGGTGAACTGTGACGGCAATTACAAAGATAGAACGAAGAGCAAATACTGTGGCGTTTTTCTGCATACCGACAAGATATATCACCGTATTTGTTTTACCGAATCCATGAGTAGATAGCATAGAATTCGTGCAAAAACCGGGTTTCGTGCTAGCTTGATTAGCAGCCATACACCATGTGTGCAATTTTTGAATGAACTGCGATTTTAACAGTCTGGCTTTTCCCAAAGCTGCTCAACGACGCCAAACATGTTAGAAGGCTGGCTCGATTCGATTTCTACCACATAATGAGGTCGAATATGTAATGCATGTTTCTGTCATACAGGGATGCAACCTAAAGTTTGTTTGGTGGCAACATCTTTCAAATTGAAACGCGTAATCTTGACGGGAACGCGATATGTTTGATTAGTTGGTTGGTCCTTGCGGTCAAATATTCTCATAATGGTGATAACATGTTTGGGCATTTGTTTTCTTACTAACTCACTATGGTCGTCCTCGCGATTTTGACGTTCAACCAAATTGGCGAATTGATAGAATTAAACGAGGTAACTGAAGGAGATCTTGTTGAAATATATAACACTCATTCTTGTCACTCCGAAATTTTTGCATCAACACCTGACACATTTTGCGAAAACAAATGGTTAGAAGAGCTGATGACTATAAATTCATAAATTTTGGGGTTTGTTTTTGATGGTTACTAAAAGTTACACAATTGAACGTGTTGCCTTACACAGTTTTTTCTTATGCACTGAGAGCTATAAAACGTACTAAATTCGCCGTATTCGGTAGCAAATTCTTTGCTATATACCTGATCTTCCGTGCTGGGCATCTCACTACGGTATTCTTAATCATCTCAAAGTAAGAGATGCATTCATCAATACAGAGAACCGTACTTGTGGGAGAAATTAAACGCATAATCACGAAGCTGAAGCCATGGATTCGATTTATATAACAAGAGGATGCTCTCATGTAACCAACGTTCCCAGCTAGCATGAACTGATAAGTATATTAGTCAATTAGTGTTCATGCAGTTTTAGTAAAATACACGATTAAATGGATTCGCCTATCAGCAGCACTCCTGTTAAAAGGTATTTCATATCATAATATATCACATTTGCGTGTTCACGTAGAATACGAGCCGCACTTATTCTACATTTATACGTCCTCAATTTGAGGTATTCCATTTTTAGTTTAAACGATTCATGCGGATTCGAGTACATTTCATCCAGTTCTGCCTTTTGAAAGGTGACTGTCAACTGTGGATTAGTCGTTATCGGTCAAAATTCGAAATTGTAAATTTTAGCCATCACATCTGTTACCCTTTTTCATCATCTGGTCGTAGACCCAAACCGCCTGACGCCAACTGTCCGTGATCCACCTAGTTCAAGCTATTCGTCAGAATGCGTCTAATTGGACATTTGTACAGTCTGCTCAAGTGATGATTTCTGTAGTTTTGCTGATGTATTCACACATGAGTTAGCTTACAACCATTCTTTCAGCAGACGACGACGTACAAACTTAGTATGATTAAATATTATACCCAACCGTGTTCATCATATTCATAACTCTCCACGAACCACGCCTTGATGGATAAAAGCACTTAGTTAAGCTTCTAGCATGGTACTCAGGTAATGTTGTGCTGTGCGTATGGGTAAGGGCCCATTCATGGGAAAATTCAAAAACCAATCACAAGCAGTATGCTTATACTGTTCAGTGCACTTAGCCAGATTACACTAACCAATACGTACTGGAATCGCACTTCCATGCTAGAACGTGCTATGCTAGCCTGCACGAGAATGTTACTGTAGAAGAATAACTGTTTGCTCACCTAACAAAAACGGTGTATAACATGCGTCGCTATCCCTCTTTCTGGCAAAAACATCAGTTACAGATTGCGGTGATATGTTAATTGGCAAAAACGTCTACAGAGTCCTGAAAATCAAACGCCGTAAAAACTTGTCGGACCTCAATCACACAACATGACATGTTAGTAAGTTACACCGTGTCTGGCGTTCAACACTCAGTTCCGCTACCGACTATCAGAAATTGTTATACAATGCACAGAATTGTTGCAAAAGTTAACTTCCTCTCTACATGCTGCTTTTGATTTCTTTTGGGCTTCACTGAAGTAAATGACGGTATCGAACATACAAATAACAACGGGTTATCTACATTGTTTATCTCTCGCAGTAGGCCCAACGCACGACCTTCGACGTTGTTTGAACGCATAATCCACTCACATACGGATACGTTTGTAGCTAGGTCAGATGCACCTTGTCGAGCGAGAATTTCCTCATATGACACGGTTGCTAGTGTAAACAGCTCACTCGTCGTTCGTCAAGAACTGCTGACAGAGTTGAGGCTTAGCTGATTAATTTGAGAACACTTCTAGTTTTTGCCTGTATTTTCCATACTCTGAAGTTTATGGTTTGCTATTCAGGCTTTGTCTTGTTTGACAAGCTAGCTCCATGTGCACTTATCGCGGTAAAATCATGAAAATGGTTAAAAAGTTTGTGCACGGGTAGGCAACCAACTGGAATCGGACAGCTGCTAGTAGCTCATTGCTCTGTATCGATTAGCCGACTCATGAAACTCATGTTTGTGACCTGTTGTTCCATCGAGTCTAGTGAAGCATCCTTCTCGAGTGTTTAGCTGTTCTTCTTGTATACGAACTTTCCAGAGGAACCTTGCACACCATATTACTTCCATTTGATAACTTTTCAAGTAATCATTGCACTTCGAGATGTTTGATTTGAGTGAAGTTCTGATTACAGCGTAATAAGCTGTATGCCTTGGCATGAGTTGAATTGGGAGTGAGAGAACCTTTTAATTTGATTAAATGAAGACATTTTTAAATTGGCCTCTCATGTTTGCATACGTTATATAGTTTTAGTTTGCGATAGATTAACAATTTGTCAAAGAGAACAAACCTTGTCTCAGGCATTGAGTTTCGTGAGTCATTCGGCTACAAGCTTTACTCAACTACATTTCGGCCCAGAAGAACAGTAACTGATTATATGTTCCCAACGACACGTTGTGTAATACGTTGTATACAAGAATGCAGAAGTAAACGCAAATGTGCCTGTTAATATTTAGACGCTGTTGCTTAATTTGCAACTGGTCATCAAATCTAAGGTGCAATTACGATCAAGCTTTGTACTCATTGCTTCATCCCCCGGTTTATATGGAATGAGTCAGCTGTAAAAGGAGGGCCTGTTATGGTATATCCACTCACTATTAAGCGCACATCAAAATGGCTGCTATACGTACCAAGCCACAATCAAAACACAACCAAGAAGCAACAAAGACACAACCCATACAAAAAAGCAGACCTTTTCACCACTGAACTAATTCTTTCAAGAGGTGACTACAATTATTTGACTGTAAGGTACTTGGATAATACTAATTTAGTCTACCTATGTGTAGCATACTGTGTTTTGTTGACTAGCACAATGTACTTGTATATGTTCTGGTTATGTTGCGTTACTCCGGTAAATCCCTTGTCATACTAAAACATCACAATATCTTATCTAGAGTGTACTTCTTCCAAATTTTGTTGGCAAGCGTAAGGTACTTCTAGAAGAACGTTCTACCCGAAGTACGAATCACTATAATAAATATGCTGTGACCGCAAAAGACGTTTGGCCTCCGAATTCGTTCATTGCGCGAACTCTCGTATAGGTCATGTTAAAAATGGGATCACAAACGCGTACACTCCTTTGCACGACAGACTTGCATTCATATATACTGTGTGACAGTACGTTGTCATTCTCTTTGGCAAAACTTCTCCCATGGCCCGTACACACTTTTATGATAGTCTCTTCTTGTCCGTCGTCCTCCTGGAGTTGGGAGCTTGCCCTTGTATTCCTGACTGTCGCCTGTCAACAGTTTACTACTTGTTAGTAGTACATCACTCCAAACGAAACAATCCGCTATACAACAAGTGTACAGCGAATGCAGGTTATCGCATTTCACTTCAAACATTCAATCAATTGCAAGGCTTCACTGGATAAATCATTAACTGCCTAGCGCTGTAGTTCTACTGAAAGATAGGGATTTACTACGCCTATGGTATAACAAAACATGCGCTTTTAGATGAGACCCAACTGTGAGAAGTCAGGGCTTCGGCTGGGTTCGAACCAGCAACAGAAACATCATGCCTCTACTTGGCAAGCGCTCTACCAGCTGAGCTACGAAGCCGTGACTTTTCATAGTTGGGTCTCATTTAAAATCATTAGTCTACCAAACTATTCATTAGTAATGAAACGTACGTTGTCCAAATTTCGTCGCTGAATTGTACAAATGTAAACAGCAAATTATCTGATGTGGTGACATTTTTCACAGAATTCTGGGTGCCAATCGATTCACTGACTGCCTTACACATACACAGTTTGTCATCCTTACCCAGTAAAAACGCTCAAGTAGGAACGCCATAATTTTCGAAATTCGCCCATCTCAAAGATACCGACATATTCTGGATGGTGAACGAAATGTAAATGCAAAAGCTCGAATAATGAGCCATCGTGCTACTTCTAAGCCATCAACTGTCTTTCACTTATTCGTTGAACGAATATGAAAACAAATGTGCAGCATGAGGAAACCATTTATTCAGCGAATGTCTATCATTCAAATTATCCGCCGTCCATAATCATTGAACGTCACACACACGATCACATTCCACTTTGTTCCGAAATTTGTTCCCGTTGCCTCCACATCCCGTGTATACAAAAAGGACGCATTTCTTTATCTTCAAATCGAAAGCGTACATCAAGAAATTACTATTGCAGCTTCCGATGTGGATTGGAAGACGACAGCGATCTTAAAAGCACAGAACAAAATGTATGGTTAGCTGATTTCAAAAATAACCATGAATGTTCTGAGAGTTCACTTTTCACTTAACTTCGATAATCTATGTGGATCAATTTAACTGTATCTCTGATTACGGTGTATCTATTCATTCGGTGTTACATAGAGCACAAAGTATAAAATTACAAGCGTCAGGGCTGTAGACAATGCTAGAGCAATAAGTTCATTCCTTTTCTGATCACATTCAGAATAAACTTACCTGGGATTGTCGCACCTTCAAGAAAAGGATTGAGAAAAGAGGAACCCAAATTACAAACACAGTCACTATAACGATGTCGAAAGACAATTTATTTTTGCCCATTTCCAATCAATGTGCTGTAATAAACACGAGCCATTTAAATTTGATAGGTCTACGCAGAGCTAGTATTAAGGTAGATACTTACCGGTTTGCACTTCATAGGCGTTCACAAGACACAGTGTCATCAACAGAAAGAAGATCAACATTGTCTAGCTCGACTTCAAGTTTTCTAAGCTTAGATGAATATGGATCGACGACCAGCTATTTATGTTTGTCCACAAGAGTCAAATATAAGAACAACCCAGCTGTAACCCCCGTCATTCATCAATACATGTTTTCTGACAGGCGACATACACAAATACAACAAATTATGTCAGTTACGTCAATGATTTCCGAAATCTCGAATTCCGGTAATATGACCTGTCGCTCAAATGTGTGCGCTTGGATCTTATTCATCTGAGTTTATTCTGATCAAATGATATGTGCACATTTCGCGATACCATAAGATCAAGTTAACGTGACTTAATGTATGCAAAACATCCATACTGGCTCAAGCACAAGCAACATACTGTCAATTTATATTATCACTAAAATGCCTCCTGGACGTTCACGAATACCGTTACATGGCAAGTGTTGACGTTTTGAAACCCAAAGCTTACAAACAGGTTCCTCAATCAGTTCATTGTTCGCTGGACCTATGTTAACCTTTGTCTCAAACATAAAACCAGGTAGACGTCATTTACCAAGTGGTTTCAGTTATTTTTGCTGTATACCTGGACGCAATCTCACACGCTGTCGGAAGTCGTGTTTAAAAAAGCAAAAGGTAAAGCAAGATCAGTCGACATCGAACTTCGTTATCTGAATGCACGAAGTTCATCTAGATCATCACATATGCTAGTTACACATTGCGATAAACCTCTTTTTAAACTGTATAGCGATACTGATTTGATGCAATAGTGGTCCTGACTGATAACATATTGAATTAACGGTCGTTTAGTATACGTTTTGCAGTAGAGAATAACAACGGGTTAAGGCAGCTGAAGAGTTACTGCGTGTATTTGCTTTGCATGCGTGCGTATTTTTAGACAGGTCAGTAACGCATGGAAGCCACTTAAAGCGAGGTCTCATTAACGTTTTCGTGACGCTTTAATGGGTTGATAAACCGTGTTGGCATGGGCCAGTCTTGGAATTTCTTCAGGTTGTTTGATGGTGCAGTCACCTGTTTCATTTTTATTCCCATTTTAACGGAAAATATCTCGTCTCTCATCGCTTTGAGGCCAAAAACTAGTACATCGTTGATGCTTTGGTCAGTCATAGCTATATGAGAGCAGCTGTAGTATAATAGTTGTACCTTCAGTATGATTTCGAACAAAGATTGCTGCGTATGTCAGAGTATCGCTTTGGAGGTAATCGGTTGTACAACGGCAATTTTACGTGCTTGATATGTTGTGCCATCATGTTAAGAGATGTTGAAATACGAACGTTCCTCGATCTGTGATTTATGTTGGCTGCTACACATATTCGTAGAACCAGGTATTCAGTAGATTTATTCGATTGTGCTATCTCATTCTATTATCTTCTGGAGCAGTTCAGAATTATACATGGTTTGTAAATTGCATTTGATAGGTTTTCCATCGAGAAACCTTTTTGGAAAACCGTACTGGTCAAAATGGACATATCCATTCTAGAGTAAAATCTCAACCATGTACGCTTTTATATAGTTATCACATTCTACACAATGGTCTGTGTAGTTGGTGGGGCTGTTGAGGTTTTTTGTGTGCTAATTGACTCGCAAAGCATTATGATTGCCATGCTGGCATGCATAACCTTGAGAGAGCACTCACTAAATTGTTAGGGATATTTATGACTTTCTCGTTTAGTGTGTTGACATGAAAAATGATACTGTTTAAGCTCAACTGAACAGCACATTATGAAACGTAACCTTCCGATGTTAAATGGTTGCCACAACAGCCGTTTTTTCAGAGGAGTATTAATGTTAGTGCACGGTCTTAACTCCGAAGCTTCGCTTCATGCCGCTGACCAAATGCACTTAGTCCTATGAAATATTGATACCTTTCAACATAGTTTTTATGTGTGCTACATATTTGCGTTGATGTAAAAAAACCTCGTGAAGTTTTTGAACTTCGGTCAAAAGATTATAAGTGATCCCTACTCTTACAAACTGGCGGTCGTATACTCATCATTCATATTGGTATTTCCAAGTTTATATTGTTGGAACACTGACACACATATAGAACTGTTAGCCAATTATTCAGTTCCTATTTTCCTTCACGAGGTAGCAAAGAACGTGATTTAGCTTAAGCATCCTAAACGCCGAGGAGAGTTAGTCTCAAAGATCACTGTGATATGGTGGTATAATAACGTTATCTGGTGATTGCAGCTTTATAAATGAACAGACTTTTAAAAATCTGTTGTCCATTTCTTCCATATTATTTTCAAATATGTACATTGGCTAGCGGGAGATCTAGCTGGAGTTTCGGATCGAAGATTTGTTTTATTGTGATGAGTGTTAACAAGTAATTCTCAAGTCTGTTCAGATAAATGTCGCGTCTATGACTGTGGTGAACTGATCCAAAGTTTATTATTAGTGCGTTCATTGTCTCACCAGTGTGTCTAGCCGTATGGGAGATACCAAGAATCCCGCGGTACCATAAGATGCTGCTTGGCTGACTATCAACGAAAATAACGTTTTCAGAACAGTACAGAAAAATATGTAAAATCTGCATTCCATTTGCTGCCTCTAGTAGGTTTATAAGCAACCTGTTACTGAAGTTCACTTTATCGGGCTTGACACTCAGGCAATTTCGAAACACTATGAAATAAGTTGCACGTATTGGTATCCTAGATGTGGCTTCATGTGAAAAAACTGCAAAATACAAGTTTGTACAGCAGTGGAAGTTTAATGGATTTGAGTCTGTGACGGAAAATGCTGGAATGGCGTTTTTGTAATGGGTTGCACAATAGAAACATTAGGGTGAAGGTCCGAGTGAGAGCACTAAAATATTTAAACTTTCAGTGAACAATGGCTGAATGAAATCAGTTGTAGTGTTCATATCTCAGTCGATTCTTGTTTGATACGATGAAGAACGTCAGAATTGTTGGAACAAGATTGGTTTGTCCAAAAAAGATTCTTTTTAGATCAGCCAATATTTTATAGTGTGGAATGAAAAATCACGACGTATTTCATACCATTGCTGCATGTACAAAAGGTCTCGTTTCTTCTCCTCAGTGACTATCTGTGCTCATCCACAGTAGTTCTTTTTCTCGGTATTGCTTAACATGCCATGTTTGGATGAGCTCATTTCCCATTAACTGTTGTTCTTCATCGAACTGGTTTTTGATTGCTAAATTCTGTGCTTTTTGTACTGCTGGATAATTTGGGTAGCCGAATAATTCATATCCAGAATGAGAGGGCAGTGTTATTGCAATCCATGCATATGAAATCTAGGAGTGATACTTAAACATGCAATAACTAATAACAAAAAACTAGTATTGACCGACATTCACAGGGTGCCACTCAACAATAGCATCGAGCTGAACATAGTGACCGATCAATAATTGTTTAGATCAATTTTAGCTGAAAACACGGCTACGCCATATGACTAATCACACTGAATCATATCCGTTATGCTCAAAAGTTATCTAATATCATACATAATTCGATGTATCTTGTTACCAAATACAATTCGCTCATCATTACGCAGCTAGTTTGTTTAGTGCTTTTCCATGAGGTTAGACTAATATTTCCATCTTCCCGGACAGGAGGATATTACATGATCAAATATTACGATACTTCTCGTAATGACTGTTATACACAGTCCTCAAGAGGTTTCACTCGCGCACGAGCTAAAACAGTAAGAAGGAACTAACAACTCCG
>LUCH01004106.1:21104-62018 GCA_013368495.1 Paragonimus heterotremus | reverse complement strand
AAGCTATCCGATTTCTGACAGCAGAATCGTATTCTACGAGTCAGGTTTACCCTGGCCGTAACATTAACAGTTTTAAAGTGTTTTATTTTTCTCCAGTGGTATACTGCGTTTCTGCAAATATTTGGAGTATTTCACCCCTGGTTTCCTCAAAAAAACCTTTATTATTACAGTATGCTTCAATAACCGTATTTTTTCTACTCGTTAACGCCGATGGAAAAATGTCTCAACATCGGTTAACAGGTTTTTATCCTTCCGTTATAGTTTTTACCATTAAATCGTACTCCGGAGTTACACACTTCCACATAAAAGATCGGATCATGAGGTGAATACAAATAGTGTGTCAAAGTGTTAATCGGGGATCGCGGTTTCAAGCGGTCATTGCATGCATGATTGCAGGGGCTCCTCAAACTTGAACTTAACGTCTAAATGTTGTGCTCCATTGCGTGATACAATTTCCTTTTAATCCGTGCTTTTTATTTGAGCGTTGACTTCTGCGCGCTGATTGTGGATGCTTATGGATTTCATTTAGTTGTATTTTATATATATTTTATATATGCGATCGAAATAAGATGTAGAGAAACCATATCTTGGGACATACGGAAACTGTCCTCTGTGATTCTTCACTGTGCTGACCATTCAATCAGTGCACGTGAGCTGGGTTCCTCATCACCAGCCAGTTGTAGCAAATGCATGGGCTGAGCACTTTGAAAGACGGTTGAGCCGGCCTCACCTAGACCATGTAGATGACAGGACCTGAATGGACAACCCTCTTTTTTAGACATTCTTCCACCAGAAGCACAAATAACCCTGGAACTTAAGTTACTTGAGCTTAACAGGACTCCCGGATTGTATTTTTCTTTATTCTTTTCAGGGATAGAGAAGGGTTGTTGATATCACGGGCAAAACTTTCAGGCTGTTGGGGAATCCGGAGTGGTACCTCCTGAGTTGGGCTTGTCAGCAGTGATCACCGTTCTCGTTAGGAAGCTCAATCTCTGTGACAGCAACAGAAGCATAAGTCACGTAGGGTCAGATGTGTGACAAGCGGGCTGGAATCTGACTTGGACTAGGGTGAATCGACCACATTTTTGCCCCACTAAATATGTTGGAGCATCGGTACACAGGTAGGTAGTGATCGTTTCTGACCTCAGAGATGTGTTTTCCATTCAGTTGGCAACTTTCTCTGCAACTGTCTTCTCAGTTGATTCCCAAGACATATGTGAACACATTAAGATCATTTATTGTTTCCTCCCCAAACAGTGTGAGAGTTCATGTGCAACCGTCTCTGGTGTTTATCGTTTCTGATGGTGTTCACCAACGGTTTCCGGTCTCTCTTCCTTTTTGATTTTGTGATTGGTGATACTTTCAAAGATGTGCCTGAGGAATCCGAAGAGTTCGGTATTGAGCCTTTCCTGGCGCTCGGTTGACCGACGTGGTGTATGTGGATGACATACATAACCCGTCTGCCAAAGACATACAGACTACTGAACAAAGTGACTGAAGGAGCTGGGCTGTATTGGGTGCGTTCCACAACTTCAGAGTACAAACTGCGACTTTAAAACTGGGGCTTATTTATGCCTGCGTCTTTTATTGCTGGCTATCCACGTGAGATTGTGGTCAGTTTTGCATATCTGAGAAGTACTTACTCGTCAGCTTGTGGTACTGTTGATGTGTTATCGTCGAAAATTTCGATGGCATGTCATTTTCGATGTCTGGCGTCAAAAAGGTGTCCGTCTATCATTGAAAGAAAAGGTATGTAATGTTTGTGTATTCTGTTTTACTCTGCGGTTCGACAATGTGGCCTGTTCGTAACGAAGATGTGCGTTCGTCATCATCGTCTCCGCCAATTAGCCCACATCAATTGAAATGATCGAGTGAGCTACGCGGTCGTTCATTAGTACACATTTCGGGACGCTCGAAATACGCGATCACCTAATCAACTGATCTGGTTGCAGTCTGCCCCGGTTGTGTCATGCACTTTGCACGCCAGCCGAGCGTTTACTGCTCCGGGCACGATGTACCGAGTCCACTAACAATTGCGTAAAACCGCGTGGTTATTGAGCACTGATGTGGCTACGAAATGTAGAGGCCCCAACTGTTCCATTGAGTGCAGTGAGTAGGAATCACCTTCTTGGTTAGAGTCTTCATATTTAAGTAAATCTCTGGCTAGGAACTCTGTTTAACCTGTTAAAGTATCGACGTCGTTGTTGCGTCTGCGGTAATAACATCTTGGTTCCTCTTGACTGCTTTTTAACCAGTTTTTATTCTTTTTGTTAGGCCTCCGCCTTCATGTTGTATGTTGCCGTTACTACGGACTACGTCGCGAGCAGCGGATCCTTCTACACAGAGTAGTGGCCGATGTGACTGATTGGTTGATTTAGGGTAAGCCCCGTGTGAGAGGAGCTTAAAGGTGGTAGTCTCTAGGTCGTCTAAGCGGGGCTGATCTCGTGGAAGGTTACCCGACGTAGACCAGTACCCCTTACCAACCGAAGGAGGACCTTGGCTTAACGAACTGTGCACCAAACTGCGTGAGTGACCGCAGAGAATTTCCGTTTGTTATGTTGTATGGTTTGTGACTAAGCGTCCACATTGTGGGCGGCCCCACCTCCGTTGCCTTTAGCCCCGTCGACTAGAAGGAGCTTTATGCCATCGTTGTCATACTGAAAACCCAGAGGAAGATGCGTTAGAGCATCGTTTAATACAGCTCGGAACTGTACATAGGAACAGAGATTACGAAGCTCAATGAATATTGACTGATCCGAGTGTACTGGCGTAAATAATTGTAGCAGAACTGGGGATAAACGTGTTTTCTAGTTTTACAATGTGAATGTAGCTGATCATTCACGATGTGGCTGGCGGAAATGTGACCGACTCCATTTGAATCGGTTGTAGTGTGTGTTTGTGAACTGCTAAACCTATTGGGTTGTGCAACGAGACAATCAGAGCGAAGACGGTTGTCAGATTTTGGTTGAGGTGTCATAAACCTTAAACTACGACCTTGCTTCAGTGATTTTGATTTTGCCATACCAGCTGCAGCACCAGTACTGGAAGTCATACATATCACTGTTTCACTTGAAGCGCTTCATCAAATCTGACCGGCTCTAAGGTAGGCCATATAACTGTCATTTTTGGATAGTGTGGCTTCGTGCAGAACTGTCGTTCTTTTCAGATAACAGATTCAGACGGTTGACTAATGCGTTATCCCATTGTCTTCTATCTCTCGGCAACGACTCCGCCGACGACAACGGCTGACTGTCGAAACACTGGTCAGGCTGGCGATAAAGCGTGTTAACGAAATTAGTCTCGAATGCAGTGCATGATTTTGATCTCGAAGGTCCCAGTGACCGCTGTACTCAAATTTTGCATGACGTGGTATGCGCCGCAGTTTTGCGCAAGTTATATAAACACTGGATCTTGGAAACTGTAACAGCCTTTCTGTTGTATAGGAAGTTCTGCGCTTGCTCATCTGTATATGCCTACGCCTTATAAGTTCAACCTCATTAACATAGGTCGCTCGATTCCACCTCGTTCTCAGTATGACAATGACCTTCGAGAACTTAAACGCAAACTGACTAAAAGCTTGCACAAAGGCCGTGAGCATCACTTGATCGAACAATCAAGAGAGGTGGAAAGGATCTTCTTCTATCTGGGAATAGTAGGAGACCACTTCCATTGACCCGTGATTGTACTGGCCTTTAAGTCTGTCTAAATGAGACCATATGCGAAAAAGGTGGTTCGCTTATCACCAGCTAATCATGCCGACCTAATAAGGTGGACCGACCACTTTGAAAAACAGTTCGGTTGGCCTCAACCAGACGACGGGACCCGGAAGGTCAGTTATTGCATTCCAGACGGCCCTCTGTTGGAAGTAGAAGTGGCCCTGGAGCTCAAGTTAATGGAGCATAATAAGGCTCATGGATGAGATCTCATTCTGTGTTCAAAGATGGTGGAGGGAGATTGATACAAGAACTGAAAGTACTCCTTCGGACGACTTGGAAAACTGACCAGGCACCTCGTGATTGATGCCTATCAAAAGCAATTCCCGTTTTCAAACAGGAATCCCGGACTCAATGACAACTATAGAGGGATCAGTTTGATGTCTGTTGCCTCCAAGTTATTCACTGGCCTTATATTATGTCGGCTCACTAAGTCCAGAGAAAGTCAGATTCGTGACGAACAGGCAGGGTTCTTGTACACTCTTGAGTGCATTGATCACATTGGGAGCATCGGCACTTTTATAGGCAGCTGACGGTTGTGGTCTTTTCAGACCTAAAGACTGTCTTTGATTCGGTGGCTCGTAACGTCCTCTCGAATTGTCTTCCTCGCAAAGGAGTACCAGTGAAATACATGAATCCGTCGAGATAACTGTATGTCCACTTTGCAAGCAGGATGAGGGTTTATAGTCAACTGTCTGGATCGTTCATCACTTCTAGTGGTGTTCGTCAAGGGTGTCCGATTTCCCTTTCCTGTTCAATTTTGTCACGGAGGACGTTCTGGAAAGTCTGCTTGAAGAATCCAGTGAGCTTGGTGTTGTGTTTCTACGTGACGCTGAGTTGACCGTCATGTGTATAGCATCCCACTTAGCCCCTTTGCCGAAGACATGTAGACCATGCTGAACGAGGTAAGTGACCGGGCTGATTTGTGAAGGAGAGTATTTTACCTGCTTCACATTCTGGACTCATACGTTCCACGTTGGTCACTGGTTGCTTTTTTCTGTAATTTAATATGTATGTGGACTTGTGCAAAGGTTCACATTTATCAGACTGCTCGACTGAACAATGCGATTGTTCACCGTTATGCATCCTCTTTTCAATTGAACGTATGATTGCTGAGATTTCTCAGGAACGCTAGATTTTAGCTAAACCGGTGGCGGCAGGTGTGTTGAAGTGTACGTTTTGGTTTCGAACGTTTTACTGGCTAGATCGTATGCCAAAGAAATATCCGAAATTGTGGCGTGGATCGGTGATGTCCCACGTTAACAAGCAAATTAATTATCAGGCTGCATCAACAAAACCATTGCAGATTGTTAAGTATATTATATTTCTTTGCCTCGCCTAGAGGTGCACGTTCTATAAAGTGCCACACGTCATTGTAAGTCATTACGCCCCTAGAATGATTACATCTTTCAATCACGTACATGCCATTTACTCATTTTCCATCTTTTTCATTTTGGAACAGTAAAATGCTGGTTCACAATTTGACTCGCTGTGTCGGAAATCTAAGTAAAATGGTCCGACCGACCCTGTCTCTACGCCGGTGCTTTGCTGCACAGGTTCAGAAACCTGCTCCTGATTTTTGTGGAATGGCCGTGGTAAACGGGGAATTCAAAGAGATAAAATTGAAAGATTTCGTGGGAAAATATTTGGTCCTATTTTTCTATCCTCTCGACTTCACTTTTGTGTGTCCAACAGAGCTAATTGCTTTTTCCGATCGAATAGAGGAATTCAATAAAATCGGAGCGGCGGTTGTTGGTGTCTCCACTGACTCTCATTTTAGTCACTTAGCTTGGATCAATACTCCCCGGAAAGTGAGTTTGGGGGTTGCGCTCGCTTGCGAAAGATTGGCTTTATTTTTAGATTTTATCGCCTTAGATTCGTTAATTTGTTGTTGTATGGGTCACTGACGTTTGCATACCGTTAGCTTGGCCAACAGTGGCTAGGCCCTTATGTTATGCCTCTTCTTCTCTTCTATTTCCAAAAGATAATGGTTCATCTAGGTCTTAGCCTGGTTTTAGAACGTTGTTTGTCTGTCCTCGTAAGTTTCATTCGTTCGTTTGTTTTTCGTTTGTTATGATCAGAACACTAAACATTCACTCTTTCGCCCGTGCTCAGTGGATAAACGAACAGGAGATTATTGATTAAGAAGATGCCGTGCGTGCGAGTTGGGATTTGCTTATCCTGCATTTTGGGTATGCAACTGATAACTCGACAACTGGACTGACGAATGTATCGCGAGTTTTGACGTGTTCGTAGTGGTATTGCAAAGGAATAAGAACACACCAACCGAGTATCTGAGATAGTTAACAATCAGACGGTTTATGTGAACCGACAGGATGATAACCAGTCAATTCTAATAAAACATCTACGTACACAATGCACTTGGATACTACACAAGTTAATTGTTTTCTACAGACCTTGACAAAATGACTTGTTGTACTTATGCACTTCGCGTTCTATCCACCAAGGAATCTCCCTGGTTTTCGCGACGTTTAAGTTGCTCGCAGCTGCTGTACTTCGCAGACTAAGATTTCAGAGGAAAGAGCTGGATGCCGCTGTGGTTGTGACCTCACACTGTCAAACAGGTGAACATCACCATTCTGATAGAAGACCCCTAGTTGTCTTTTTAACAGTGGACAAGGTTGAACTCTGGGACTGTCTTTTTAAGCATTCACCACTCATTTAGCTTACTCGTAACGGTCGTTTCACATCGCAACATCTGAATGTCTCTTCCGGAAAACTTTCATGTATTTGGAGAACCGGAAAGATCAAGTGTTTCTGTTGACCGTTGTTGAAAGTGAATGTTTAAATAACCGCGGATTTCATTGAAACTTATTTGTTAAGCAAGCGATCGCATTAGTCATCGCCAGTATTTGAATCAAAACAACTTTTGTGTATAAATTTGTCACGCCCATCTACCGCATCTAGAAGTGCTTATGCTTCAGCGTCTGTTTGATGTTGAACGCCGATCAGAAGTTTAGTTTGGGATTGAAGTGCTGGAGTTTTTGAGTCTTTTGACTACTCCGGAGGCAACACTAAGGTCCCAGTACCTTTTTGGCTTTGTCATCTTTTGTCAATGTGATAAATGTCTATCATCGTGCGTTTATTAATTTTCTGTGTGAAACGTTAGATTGCATTCAGCTCACACGCAAATTGGTCTATCATTCTTCAAAAAGGTCCTGGAAGAAGATACGAGTCTGATACCCTCTTACTTTTGCATCACGTGAATTTCAGTGATATTTCGGTTTTGGTGGGGCCTAGTTAAGGTAGTCCGGGTGGATAGCAGTCATTTCTTCACAAATGCTTAAAGTAGGTTGACAGTTGTTTTTCAAGCTGCTTAACGCGCACTGCATGTATATTCGGGGAGCGTAGCACTCGACCATTTTGTGAATTCGTTTTCCCATGTTTTGCTCGCTCTGTCATACTTTCCTCTCTATTTACTAAAGTGCTTCTTTATATCTGATGGCAGAAGAAGTGTAGTTACTTTACAGACTACCTTCGATCACCGTACACTGTATAACATCGACGAAGAAAGTAGTTCTCACCACATCCTCGTGGTGATAACCTTTCTCATTAATATGTAAATGCTCATGTTTGGGGATATTGTCAGGCGGATTACCCATCGGCCGTTGATCCAAGGTGATTAAAAAAATCGGATTTCTAGCCGTTTGACTCAGCCTAATGTAATGTTTGGATTGTTGAATGTTCTTCGAGGTATGCGAAGACCATTAGCTGTTCACAGCCTTTCAATCGATACAATTGACCACGGACCTCGCAGATTACTGGTGTTGTAGACGGGCTTTGAATTGTGATATCCAACTTGATTGATAAAGTGTAATTAGTGGTAAACAAGTCCCCATGAGTGTTTATTTCACTCTTTAGTGGAATCTTGCGATCACACCTCGTTGATCGACTAATGAAACCATCCTACTGTCACTTGCAAATCGATTGAATGTTCGCATTGTTTGGGTTTTGACATAAAGGTTTTAGGAGTCGGATCTCCTCCTCTGTAGACTGAAGCCTAATCCTCTAGCGATCGCAAGACGACTAACCATAAGTGTGATTCACTTTTGTAATTCTGATGATGGTGGTCACAGCGAGCAACTCTGTCAGCTCCTCATTTATGGCCAACAAGTATGTATTTACCATTTTACGGGTACCTTTTAGAAGGTATGTTCGACAGCCTGATCGCCGACTCTAAATACATTGCGACTGGCATGCTTCATCGCACTGAGCAAATAACTCCACGTATGTAGAGGTTGCATTAGAAGTTTAGAGCGACGGAGTTGTTGGAAGTCGGGTGGTTTCGATTGAAGAATCCACTGGGTCTGCGCAGCTGCCGCGACAGTTTTACCGTAGTATCGCGCTTGAGACTAATTATGAAGATCGAGGCTATTCAGACATTTGTGCGACTATTGCAAAGGACAAGTCACCTGATGTAGTTTCTTATTTCGGCTTTTTTCAGTGTGTATCTTCAGATAACATATAAAATTTCTATATTATGTGATTGGGAATTGGAAGCTTTGCTTGTTGTACTCCTCTGTCTCGTTACGTTCGGCATTATAGTTGTGTTACTTATTTTATGCATTTGTTCTGTTCCTTTAGGATGGTGGACTCGGTGGCCTACGCTATCCGCTACTATCGGACTATAAAAAAAATGTTGCTCGTGACTATGGTATTCTGCTAGATCAGCCTGGTGTTGCCCTTCGTGGATTGTTCATTATCAATCCGGAAGGTATTGTGCGTCAAATCACCATCAACGATCTTCCCGTTGGACGATCAATAGACGAAGTAATTCGGTTGGTCAAGGCTTTCCAATTCACAGATCAGCATGGAGAAGGTGTGTTAATTAACTAATGGCTTACCTAAGTTCTTAAACAGGTCTTGATCCGTTCGAAATACTGTTAGCGTACGTCTCGAAATTTGCACGATCGTTTTCCGACAACTCATCCAGTGTGTCTTCACACTCGAACGTTTTCTACTATAGTGTCCCGCCCGCTATTAGTATGACTATTAAGTGCAACAGCTTTTGCATTGATGCGATTACGTCTCGAGTTTCTCCAGTAGTGTGTCGGATATTAGATGTTATCGATGAATTGAGTCAGGAGGCGAATTCTTAATCTAGTCTCAGCAAGCTTCGTGTTAAACCTCAGATACCTCCGAAGTTCTTTCAATACGATTGGGTCTTTGGATTGTTTAATCCGTTCAAAAATACCCATTGAATTCATTAGAAGGACAAAGTAGCGAACAAGACTTGTTTTCTGTGTTTAACCATCAGGCTAATTACTACACAATAAATATGAAAACAGTAACTGGGGTGAATTGGAGAAACGGTCAGTTATGCAATCACCGTTTCATATTGTAGGCTTGACTAATTGTAGGCCAAGGGAGATTAAGTGCCCACACGAACTCCTTCTGAGCGCAGAGGTTAGGGTTGCGCAATCGGATACTAATGACCCCGGCAACGGTCAACATTCGGAATCTCACAATACTTGACCGATTCTTTGGCACTTGGTAGACAGTCTGAAAGGCGTCCTTCTTATTGACGGAACGATTAAATACAGTGAAATGAGCAACAATCGCGCTCGAAACCGTTTCAACCGCATCACTATTCAACCATGCAAGATGATGTTCACGCACTCTATCAGACCATCGCCTTGTAGTACTACCTAGGAATGATACTCGGCACTGGCAAACAAATGAGTTCACACAACAGCTGGTTGTGAAATATGAAGGTTTGTCTTTGAGTTGTGGCATGATAACGGGTGTTGAACGGAAACTCATGCACAATCAAACTGTCCGGTAGGTTGTTTCGACTGACTTTCTGAGCTTTCTTGCGATAACTTCGGCTATGAGGTCTCCCTTGAAGGACATACTACTAAACGCGATTTTCTTATTCACAGAGGGTGGCTTAAGTTTCAACTCTACCGTCTGCATCGCCTTCTGAGTGAAACGCACTGGGTGACCATTTTGTATGAACACTTCTTGTAGAAAGTCTAGCTCAGCTTGTAAAGTGTCAAGGGTGCAAACCTTTAATGTCCTACTCATCAGACGTGTATGAAGTTTTGATTTGGCGGAACGAAACCGTTAAAGTGAATGTACCGACCACTCCATGTCTGTTTCCTACACATTCTTCGTTAGAACCATCTCGTCTTGATATGCTAACACGCAAAAAAATATTTTGCCATTGTTTTCCGACTCCTTGGTGGATTTAACACTGTTGTGGACTAATTCAGAATTTTTGTTGACGACACAAAATGTCCCATCAACATGGCGTTTTTAAAATGTAAATTGCTTAGTTATGGTCAAAACTATGTAAGTGTTATGTTTTTTGCGTTAATCCTTGAGGGAAATCCAAACTTTCACACATTTTTGATACCCTTCATTCAGTCATTTATTCATAACGGTCATGAGTTTAACCGGGCGGTATTGTGACTGGGGCCGCCGCTGATCGCAATTGTGATGTGGAATAACATGGAAAGGGAAGTGTCTGATATTGATGAGCGAAGTCCAAGCGAAAGTACTAGAAATGGTGTAAATGCAGGTGAGCTGTTGACTGCAGTATATCGCTATCTCGGATAGGGTCTTTAGCCAGAGGTTTACTTAAACATGAAGACTCCAACCAAGGAGGCGATTCCTACTCACTGCACTCAATGGAACAGCTGGGGCTTGTACATTTCGTAGCCACATCAGTGCTCAATAACCACGCGGTTTTACGCAATTGTTAGTGGACTCGGTACATCGTGCCCGGAGCAGTAAACGCTCGGCTGGCGTGCAAAGTGCATGACACAACCGTGGCAGACTGCAACCAGATCAGTTGATTAGGTGATCGCGTATTTCGAGCGTCCCGAAATGTGTACTAATGAACGACCGCGTAGCTCACTCGATCATTTCAATTGATGTGGGCTAATTGGCGGAGACGATGATGACGAACGCACATCTTCGTTACGAACAGGCCACATTATCGAACCGCAGAGTAAAACAGAATACACAAACATTACATACCTTTTCTTTCAATGATAGACGAGCACCTTTCTGACTCCACAACTGTCGTTGGTTGTCAAGGTCAGCGCGTGCCTTTACTTTTCTTGATGTTAGGACCCATCTTACGTATAACCGTATGTACCACACGACGACAATCGTTCCAAGGTGTTGAAGTTGAACACATTACTTCTGCAGTATTTTTCATTGAAACCGTGAAGGCCACTGTTGAGGTAATGGGTGCTGCCCAGAATTTCAAGTGCGCATGAAGTGAAAGATTATGCACCAAATGTTTTCTCTCTTGTGTTAACATGTGAGGTAGATGTTTACTGATGACAAGCTCACTGGTAGGGCTAGCAGCATGTAATAACATCCATGGTGAATGCTTGGTTTGTCTCACGATCGTAACACGACGATTAGAGCAGAGCTGGGAAATGCAGAGTAAATTTTTATGCAGATATCCTTGGCTATGTGTGCGTAGTGAACAAATTTGCTTGTTTGTGGACTCATCTCCGGAAGTTTCGCTAGGCTGTTCAAAATCAAACACAAATTCTTGTCAAATCATATTCTTTGTCGTACCCTTTCCAGGTAAATTTGAGTTATCTGAGAATGACCTCAACATCTCTTCACTCACGCTTCAGTGTCAAGTTACGATCTGACCGCAGTCGCGTCTTTTCAACGGTACCCAGGGTTTAACATCTATTTTTGTATGCCGTACAATTGAACGGATAAAATATCTATCAGAAGTTCGCTATTAAGCAAGCGACACGATAATTCTTGCGAGCACTGGTCTACGAAGTTTTTTTAATTGCCGAAAGTTTCGAGTTAGAGTTACTTAATGTAATGAGTGAACTGATGTATTGCTGTCTATGATGATGATGATCGAGTTCACGAAATGATCACTCAAGTAGGTGCGCTTCGCGATCAATGATGCTAGATTCTCCTCCTTCGTCAGTCATGAAGCTGCCCTTCTCAGTCGAATTGGGCTATGTTTTGAGGTTCACCGGCGTAGACATCAATCTGTCTCGTCAATGTAGGTGTCACTGCGACTGCAAATAAACTGGCAGGCATCGTGAAAGGCAGATTGGTCAGATAGTCAATGTTTGGCCTTAATCAGACCTACTCCTCTTGCTAATTGTAACGAGAATAGTTGAGCTGCATGGTAAGTTCGAAACAATGCGAACTGAGGTCTGTGCCGAATCGTATGAACCAGCTGGTATAGAAATAAAAACTGCAAACAAACGTTTTTATTGGGCACAGTGTGCACAGTCGGCTTAACGTGCTGCCGTTTTGCTATTGGTGTTGATGAACTTCTGTGGATATTCATTAATAAGAAGCGTTTGTATCACAAACTTTACTTTCGGAGCCAAGTTATTGACCGTCCTAACCAACCCTTGTTCATAGGCAACCTTTGCCAAATCGGTAAAATGAATATATTGGCCATGCCATGATTTGCTATAATCAAAATAGTATAACATTCCATCTAATGGTTATGAGTTAGACGTCCAGAAAGATTAGGTTGTTGAAATCTATTTTAAAAGTGACGATTAATCTGACGCGCAAAGAATTTACGACCTTATAAAATGGTTCAATATGATCATGATCAATAAAAACCAAACAAGTGAACGAATTTGGTTCTCAAATGATCTTTCTGTCATTCTGGAGGAAATATTAGCAACTGTTAGACCGAGAGTACTGTCTATAATGGTTTTAGTCACTCGACATTCAATTGCGAAGCGACACTCATTCTACATCAAAAAGTCAGTCACAGCATTTTAGGGCACCACTGAGTCTGCATATTTGTAAGATTGAACCATGCTTCTTGCTGAAGTGATCAGACGAATTCGATTACTGTTACTAGTTGCTCTGATATTCAACAGTGTCCTACATTCATACGTCGTTTTATTGATGTCTCGAGTTTAGCTGAAAATTCACCCTCTCTATACTATGCTTTTCGTGAACCCAGTTGTTCAGCTCTGTGTGTGATTAAATGTGGCTTTAGTTGTAGGATTCTCTCGAAAACAAACGGGTTTTTCTCAAATTTCGTGAAGTCCGATCAGTGTGGTACGATGAGTGACACCAATTTGCATCAACCGCCAGAAATGACGTGCGCTCGTTAATAATACCTAGGTCTCATTAAATCTGACAGTGCCTTAAGGTATTACAGACCCTTCAAAAGGAAGTATATTATCCAATATGCAACCATCATACGACGATGAAATATCTCCTTTTAATCGTTGAAACCAAACTTCAAAAAACGAACTACAACCTAGGTAATACACCATCCAGCACTTAATGCGTACAGCGGCATACATGCACACGAGTTAGGAGTACTGTCGACATTCCGAGACTTGAAGACAAGTCAGTCTGAGGACCGGGGTCTATTGAGTATCTTGTCTGAATGGGCTTCGTCCGATGGGCTCACGATCCAACTTGTTCCTCACCGGTCCCCGGTGTGCTGCAAACGCCGTACTTTGTTCCACTGCTTCAAGAGTTAAAACTAAAGGTTCCGGCCTAAGAGCTCTTAGATCACTTCCCTTTTTTGGTCTGGGCAACCTGCCAGCCCATCTTAATTATAAATTTGCTTCGTGTTTTGCCCTAACTTTTTGACCGAGGCTCTGACGGCCGGGTTTTCTCCCATGCCACATTCCGCTGCACCACATCAAGTTGTCTCGTTTCCCTCCCGTTTTTTAAATAGTTGTTTAGTTGCTGATCCCCCACTTATGTTTTAGACGCACACCAAAGGCTTAACTTGTTTGCTGCCCACGAGGGAACTCGTAGCTAAAATAATAGTATGCCAAATACCAGGGCGATATTTTTGCCTGACTGACACATTTCTACTTGCTTTCTAGATACCATTTCAGCTTGCTACCTTCAGCATTCGAGCATTCATGTAGACAGGTTAACAACCAGATTTTAGACATACATATGAGACTCCTGTTATTGATATCTGCGGTCTTGCTGAAACACGGCTTCAGGGTACGCGACTCAGTCGAACTCTGTCTTGGTATTTTAGTCAATAGGAGTGGAGCATTTATTACAGAACTGACGACTCTGCTGAGGAAGTCTTGGGCCGGTGAAGCTGTTCCAAGTGATGAGTTCGGCTAACATCACTCCCATCTTTTAAAAGGGCCCACGCACTTTGTATCTAAGCCGTTGATTCACTAACATGTTTCCTTTTGCGCTGGATATGCTTGCAAATATTGCACAGATATTGCTGACTAAAGATACTACGTGAACAATATATCCGCCAGGAGCAGACTGAGTTTCGTGCTGGCCGTGGCTCAACTGATCTCACTGCTGTATTCTTGGAAGTCGCAATTTGCACAGAGGGATAACACTTGATTTTTTTTTTATCTCAGAGGAACCTTCGTTTCAGTCCTCACAGCTGCACTCTGCAACTGTTTGTCAAGGAAGGATGTGCCCGAGAATTATATCAACATCCTGAAGGCAGTTTGTTTTCCTTGTGTCCGATTAGAACTTATGGTGGTTTGCGGCCGACCCTGAACATCTCATGTAGCTACGGTAAGGTTGTCCAACCTCTTCTTTCCTGTTCAAATTTACAGTCCAGTGTGCTCTGGTTTATGCTGTGACTGATCGTGAATGTGATAATGTGGAACTGCTTCTAGGCGCTATACTTTGTGAAGGGCCCAGCACGTTTTAGGCAGATTAAGGGCTTTACTTCATCGGTTTGATGTGACCGTACAGAACTGAGAACAGTGTGGAGTGGTCTCCAGCTTTGTATTTGCCTGTCAACAGATTTATCAAATAAGGATCTCCACCTTTTACCACCGTCTGCGGAGCGATTAATCGACAATTCCGTACTATTTCCAGCCTTAACCACTCCAAAATTTTAAGGTTATTTCTGTGAACCTTTAACCCGGCTTCCTGTAAAATAAAGAAGTAGACTGGGAACAATTCTTTTGGTCCTTGACGTCCCAATTAAAAGGACGTGTGTGTGTGTTCGGGGCGCCACACATTGGCACAAAGGTTGAGAACGCACGTGATGGGTGAAGTGGCACATGGCCGTGCCGACTATGAAGGTCACTACAGTCAGTAGTGAGTTAGGCCACTGCGATGGCAAGTAAAACGATATTTTCGGGGAATTGTGTTCTTCCCCGACACATTCGAATAATTCTGGGCTCTCAGGATGATTTTCTGTAAGACGATGTGACATTTTAACTAGTTGTCGTTCTTTGTCCTGACTGCTGCTGACAACTCTGCGCTGCACTCGTAATAATAATTAACTTATAATGCTTGGCCA
The DNA here is from genome assembly GCA_013368495.1 of Paragonimus heterotremus. Taxonomy (NCBI): domain Eukaryota; kingdom Metazoa; phylum Platyhelminthes; class Trematoda; order Plagiorchiida; family Troglotrematidae; genus Paragonimus; species Paragonimus heterotremus. The sequence goes on along the minus strand of LUCH01004106.1, from coordinate 47,060 downwards.
GGACTCAAGGTTGACTAAACTCAGTCCAACGTGAATCGACACCTTGAAGAGTGGCAGACTTGCCGTCACATATCAGAATGCGATCGTTCGGAATTATGTTATATACAGTATGTGAATGGAAAAAACATATCGGCTTATAGACTTGCCTTACAACAACGACAACTGCGACTGTCCATTACCAGTGTGTTCGCTAACAAATCATCTTACCACAACCATCGGTAGCTTCTGTATGACAAAAGATGAGGGTGTTAGTCCTCTTCCAATTTTTTAAATAAAACTCTGGTTACTCAGCATTTATCAGTAGTATACGATTATGAGAATGCATGTTGGTTGCTGCTGAAAACCGTCAAGACCTGGAAATTTTGTGGTTATCTTTGTGCTGCTCAGTAATCGAATACCATAACACGTTGCAGGAAGGAAACATTTCTTAATTGGCATACTCTATTCTGAGCAGTATTATGAACACGTGTTTTTCATATAACCTTTTATTCAACACTTCTTTCTTGATTGATCCCGAGCTGCGAAGGTTTTAGTCATAGACGCTTGTATTCTTTGAAAGGCTTACGGTGCTATTGTAGCAAATCGTCGTTCACCAAAACACGATCTTTTATTTTCCAACTTGCGCGTTCTCACACCACGCGTGCACTCGAGTTTATGTGCCGGAACTCCGGTTCACAACGCAGCGGCGGTGCTCACTCACACGTCGTGTGCACTTCTGCCTGTTTTGTATGCCTGAACGACACCTTCTGTCGTGGTTTTTTCTCTGTCATTCCTCTTCCGTTGGTCCGATTTCGTTGGGCGATGGCTCGTTTAAACGCTTATGTTCGCAATCCGCTCACTCTGGGCTTTTGGATGTATCTTACCGCCGCGGTGAGATATTCCACCGGGTGTTGAGATAATCGCGTCTCCGATTTTCGTCATTTATCATACTATCCCTGGTGGGCGTTCTATCGTCTACTATGGTGTATGTCTTAATAATTTATATAGCCAGATCTGTTTTACATGAGCCATTTTCTAGTCACGCAGAAAATGCAGACATTCAACGTTTTTAACGGCAAGCTGATTAGCACGCACGCACATAATCGGCTTTATCAGACGGAACCGCGGTTCCGGAAGGTGCAACGGTAAAACAAATTCCGTGCGGAAAATTCTAACGATCGTTAAAGTGCAGGTATACTGCCGATTGGTGCGTACGCTTGCGTTTCCAACCAGCAATTCCGACATGCCGAGATTATGATTGACGTCTTCTGAATTCTTTCGAAGAGATAGTCACGGTGTTGCTTACCTGTATTCATGTCGTAGCCTAATCTCGAAATTAAAAACCAAAGTAATTGCCTCGTTGTACAATACCCTGAGACGATAAACTTTCTGCTGGCTTACTCAACATAACTCAACGGTTGCGGACTTCATCTTAGTATTTAACCAGTTGTTCGCGTGTTGGAGTGTTGGGGTGGTGAACGAATGTATTGTTGATCAAACACATGCGGACATGCTAGGTTTCCGTACCGTACTCGTACCACAATCAAAGAAGGATACTTTTATGTACGTCTAAGTAAGTTGGCAACGCTCATTTGATTGTCTGCTGGACGTGTTGCGATAACGCAAACGCTGATATCGTGTGTGACTCGTGTGAACTCTCATTTTATTCTTGTATATTTGATCGTCTGGGTGATTCGTGAAGAGTACTTGGAGGGAATTCAGTAGTAACGTTGATAACTCAGGGACCGGTTGTAACCCAGGCTGGGTGATGTTTAATAGAAAATTATTTCAGTAACGGGTATTGTTTCTTTGTATGGGTTCTTTCCTGTAAACTAAATCGAATTTTTACTAGTCGAAAACCCAGTCTATCCCATTTCGCCTAGGTAAAAACTGTTATCATGCAATCTAGGTGTCACCTGCTAGCTTGGGAATTTCGTCCGAACTAAATTCTGGTCCGACATGCCTATATAGGCACTATTGTCAATTTTTTTAGTTAATCATTCATCTTTTTTTTGTATGATGCTCTTCAATGTTGTATCGAGCATCTGCTCGACCTTCAGTGTTATCTCTTCAGGTCCGTGTCCTCTGATGTGTGTGTTTACCGCATATAGATCGAGTCCAGTCAGGCGACTGACACCCAAACGGGAGCAATCGAGATAGTCCGGAATTCGAGTTTTCTACAGTCGGCTTTGTAATAAGTGTTGACACAACTATACCTTCTCTGCGTCAGATCGCGTTTCGTTAGCCATGACGGTAAAGCGTTGGGTTGTTCGATCAACACTTTTCCAGAATTGACAACTACGAGTTCAATCGTTTAAGCCGCGGTCTGCTCTTAGCAGTGGAGCAACGAAAGTTACATTGAGGCTACCTGAAAAATGTCCTCTTACTTCCACATACAACTCAGTTGATTGTTTACTTAGTTTAGGCACCTTGATACTGATTGTTTGAGTTAAGAAGTATGGAAATCATGAAATAAGTGCCTTTTTTTGTCTTTAAACTTGGGTTGTTCTAGTTGTTACGTACCTGTTGAACATCAGTTTCAACCGTTGGTACGCTGCGGCCGATTATGTTATCGTGTCGTTACATGAGAGCGACCAGTCAACATTGCTGTTTTGACAATTAAGCCGGTTGTCGGTCTGTCGTTTACCAATCTGGTTTTAGGGTTAATTAACCAGTTAACTCATCTCGCCTACATCATTTCCCCGAACGTTGCCATTTTCTGTAGCCTTGATCTTTTTCCCTATTCTTTTCTTGGCTCGTTCGACGCCATAACGATGATGACTTTAATTTCGTGGTTATGTTTATCTGAATTGATTAAAGAGCAGTAACATTCAAGTCTAGTTGAGTGTGTGTCCCAGTTGACATTTTTTGTTGGTTTATAAACTTTTGTACACTTACTTCTCATCGTAATTCATTCTAGTCTCTTACTTTTTGAAGTAGTAACATTATTGACTGTTCTGCCTAATTTTTCTTCCGTTCAGTTTGTCCTGCTAATTGGGATTCGGGCACTCCCACAATCAAACCGGATGTGAAAGGATCAAAGGAGTACTTTTCAAAAGTCAATTAGAGATCACTTAGAATGCGGTGACCACGTTGGTTCCCCTGAATGGCTTGTTATTCTTCGTGCAGACGTGTTTTTCATCACTTTCAACCGATTTTTGCATCTTTTCATTCATGACATTTCTTTTTGTCGTATCGCGTAGCACAAGAAATCATTGAGATTAAATGTTTTTCCTACTAGGGTCATTTGAGTTCCTATGCAGAATATATCGTGCTTCATTCGGTTTAGCTTCTCAATGTTCACATGCACTGCGGTCCATTAGCTTTTTATCTTTGCCTTCATGAGGGGTTTTTGTGTGACTGATGTGTTTGTGGTTGCCGTGCAGATTTTTGTGGACTGACAGCATTTAGGCATCAACGCGTACCACTGATGTGCTGTTGTATTTGGTGGTGATGATTTTGAACTGAGAACGTCGTCAAAATAAAAGGAGTTTGTCAAGTTCATTGGGACTATTAACTATGACTAGACTGTTAAGATGGGATAATTCTCCTTTGGTGTCGAAAAAGATTGTTTATCCAAACAGCTCTCTTGAGGGATTTGAACACTACTGTCAAACGGTTGTTGGTGAATATATGGATTTGCTCGCCCACCGATGCTTAGTGTTAGACACTGAGACAGTGGTACATGCACTGCTTGACACATTAAGGCCGAATTCCAAATTCCGCCCCCAGTAAAATTGTATGAACTACTAGTGGGCTTCAACATGCCGTGTACGGTTTCCATTCAAAGCGATGCATCTAAAAAGTTCATCTGAATCGGGTAACTGCGATCGTGCGTGGGTGTGTGTTGTACTTTATAACAGTCCACTTATTCACCAACCGGCTCAAGTTTTTAGTGGTTTCTTTTGAGTGGTGTATTTTTAACTTGTTGGTGTTGCGCTGGAACGATGATTAAATTGAAACTGTAAAACGTGACCGTGTTTTCTAGATTATTAGGGGATTGCGCCGTGAATGCTGTCTACATGATCTGCACAGTTTGAGGCCAGTCTGTTAACCGTTACCTATTTTTGTATCGCAATGTCTGGCGATACCCGCGATTCGACGGGGTCGCGTTAACGAGCTGGATGTCCGTGTTTGCTCATCTCTGACAACGCGAGCCCATTATTACCAAATTTGTCGCTGTTTTCAGACTATATTTCTGTCTGGTTTCTCATGACGCCTGTTGATCCAGAACTTTTCAGTGACACTTCGTATTACCAACTCAACGAAGTAGCTTTGAAGACATTGTTGTTGCTGGACGTACCTGTCGGACCATCAATCGTTAGTTCGACCCAACATTGTTTTAATTTACCGCTATGTTATGCACTGCGCGCGTAAGAATGTTGATCTCAGCCGAGTTTCGAACGCTACGCATTGTTATTTTCATTCATACTCATTTGAATACGATCGACATCTTTTTGAGGTTTACTCGATGTTGCTTTCCGATGAGTCACCTCACCTTTTTATTTTTTCATCCGCCGATCGCTAAACAGAGCATGTTTTATCATATCCGTGTTTGTGCGCATGTAGCTGCAACGGATCACTCATTCTATTCACTTCTATGTGTCTCATTACTTGATGGGTCCTGGTCGACTCAACTTCGACTTCTAAGTACTGACTTTGCAGAAGGATTTTTTAATGACAAAATTATGCATGTTGATGTGGGTCCGTCTAACTTCGGATGTTTTCATCAAATTTGAATGGAGTTCTATTCACCACTGATCGGCTGAGTGATAATGGATTGAACAGTGAGCACTGCTTATACGTAGAGGAAGCGGGTCCGTCGACTCGCCGTACCTATATCTATTGATCGGCCACATGCACGGTTGTACTGAGTCACAGCACTCAGCTGTCATCAGTTAGATATGTCTGTACATTGCATCACTGTTGTTCAGATGTGTTGAGCCTGAACGTACATGTATTGGTTGATTATCCAAACTCCCAGAAGAGATGGATTAGCTTATTATTTGTTGTTAGCTCCCTAATGTTAGTCCCTTGTTCTGTCTTCTGAAAATCCCACCTGTTTATGTGGCCAGCCGCGTGCTCCTCATTTTTTACTCGTTTCTGGCCCATTTTTATCGTGCTCGGCATGCCGATGGTCATATCAAAACGTTGGGCGACCGATGGGAATATAATTGACGATCCAGGTCGCGATTTCGCCCCGGGAAGGGGGTTCGCATTATGCTCTTGTGGTGTTGCTGGAGTGCGGGATTAAATGATGGCATGGACACTTCCCTACTCCAAGGAGTTTTGATGGTTCAGGCTATGTACACACGGGTATCTGGTTAGCTGATAAGATTAAGTTCGTACTGTTTGACCCAAGACGTTATTGCAAGAAGGTTTATTTCCTATTTTATTTTGCCAGAACTGCCGAATATCTTAAGCTGATAGCGCTTTTGCCCTCCGATATATCCTCGTACGGTCGTTCAGATCGTTTACTTTAGCCAGCCCAGTCAGTTAACCTTAATCCCACTGAACATCCCTGTTGTGATGTAATGATATCTATGGTCGCGGAAGTACAGACACTCGCATCTCAGGTTAGTGTTTTGAAGGCATGACAACAGATAGACCGAAAGTGCATTGTGGAGCTTGCTAACTTTTCAGAAAGAAGAATTGATACGGTATCCCTCATCGTAAGTGTGCAAGCTCAGCAGTAATGAATTTGAAACACTGGTTCCCACTGATAAACTTGAAAAAGGCCAATAATAGCGTGTTAGATGTCTTGCGCGTTGATATTACGTTCGCATCTCATCGGTTACTTTTGCGAAATTAACATACAAATTATATAGTGAGGGGGCAAGCAGCTAGGCAAAATCGATCTAGTCTTGAGACAGTCAATCAGGTGACCAAAGCGGAAGCAGTAAGATGCAACTGAAGCGTACTGATTATCAAGAGCATGAATAAAATTGCTGTGGGTCAAATGGCTAATAGGAGTCCAAAGAGAGAGAGATGGTTCGAAACAAAACAAAAATCCATACAAGTTAAGTGGAATTGGTGAGATAGGGTTAGAAAATCTATACGGATCAAACAGAATTAAACAATAGTTAGATGGTATGAAGAAGAATACACGGGTCTAAAAGGTTTGGGTTTAGAAAGTAACCGATGAGATGCGAACGAAATGTCAATGCGCAAGACATCTTACATGCTATTATTGGTCTGTTTCAAGTAATGAATTTGAATGTACCTACTTCTCAGAGTAAGCTTTCGTGGGGTTCTTTGCTATTTTTTTCAAATCATGTTTCGGTATTTAGAGTTTGGTTTATAATCAGGTGAATGCGTGAGGGACCTACAGCCAGGTGCGAAGTTTACTGTCCGATTCCCTCCGTCGTATCGTTGTTAGTTGTCCCTTCCCCTTTTCCCCTAAGCAGTGTATGAGTAGCCAGACGTTGACTAATAGATTCAAGAATTTGAATAGTGTCAGTCTGATCATTGGGTAATTGTGACCACAATCTACGCCACTGTTGATGATTGCACGGTGTGCCTATTGACGTATGGCATTTGGCGGAAAGGCGCTAAGAAAAACGTTCGTACTGAATGTAACGGCAACCCTCATTACGAGGGTGTGTAGTTGTGAACGACAATCGGAAACGTGTATGCATTTCGTGTGGAGTAGTTCAAGAGGGAGCCTGGTGTTGTACTACTGGCAGTGCCTGAGGTAACCTGTCATCCATGCCTGGTAATGTATGCGACTGTTGTGTCTTCAGGACTTTTTTTAATGGGTAGGCCATAGTTACTTCCCAGGCTAAACCTCTTTTGCAATCGCCATAGTATTGACCACAAATGATTGCGTTTTATTTTCTCTTGGTGTGAGTTCAGCGAGGTAATATCCACGCTAAAGTTATTCAGGTGATCACATGTATTGAGTGCGACAGTTTCCGTTACTTCGTCCCTAAGTTAGAGATGTACAAAGGGTGTTTCAAGAATTTTTAGTCTGTTTCGCTGAATAACATGGCTATCTTTCAACAGTCTTCACAATATTTACTCGTCATATCGGTCGCGCAGTTGCCTAATCCTTCTCAGTGAGAACTTTTTGTGCTTTTCCAGTAAGCCTCTACTGATTCTCAATATTTCGTTGCAAGAAAAATGTCCACATTTCAAGTAGTGTTGCGAGTTTGTGAACATAAGAATATTACTGCAGCTAGATCTGGACGGTAATCCGGTGGAAGGTATTGGAAATTAACATTCACTGTTGACAATCTTCGGCCTGGAATGTCGAGACAACCCAATGCACCAGTGCTAATTTTCCGTTTGCATTTTCCCCGTGTTAAGTGGATAGCTACCGGAACAATCTGGTGCCCTGGACACCTCCGGTTTTTGTTTTATGACATGTGGTCAATTACTCTCACATTTTCAGCCTCTTAAAAGTCAGCACGTATGGTTGTATGGTCAGACTAAACTTCGAGTGTGAGCTGAAGAAGGTCCTTGGGTTTATGTTGATTGTTTTTTTGTCTCTAGGACATAATGACTAATCAGCAGCTCAGCCATAATTACTTACTGCCTGCAGCGGTTCCAGTCCGCTGGCAACAGTCCTATGTTCCCCTCCGCGCACTGGATTTACTTTTGTTTAATCTTTGGTGTTAGCATTCTGGGGAATCAAAGTATGTACACCTTAAACGTAATCAACTACTCATAGGTGATTCGGCCCACCGTACCGAAAGCAGTGATCAGTGTTTGTTATCTGTCGCACACCTACTCGTTAATCTTCCCTTATCTCTTCTACGTTAGTATTTCTGACTCTGGTCACTTCATAGGCCGCCCCGAACGTGGCTGGTTTTTATTGGATCTGTCCAACTTTTGACTGTAGATCTAAAGGATGATCGTTTTTGCACACAATCGATGTGACGGTAGATTATCTGCCACGTCGTAATCTGGAAGGTAAAAAATGAAGTGGTATTTTGCTGCTTCAGTGTGGCATCTCCTTCAGCCGGATAAACCGGGAATACCCCCAGCTTTTTTAAAGTATGGTGATAACGTTGAACCGCAGCAAGGTTCACTTTGGACTTTTAAGATCACTTGGGAGATGGTCGTGTTAATAACTTTACGAACACTTCCTCTATTCATGCACAATCCGTGTACTGTCGTTTATGGAAGAATAACTGTTATCAGTCCTCCGTACAGGCTTGTGAGAACCCTTGATCTTCTCTGTAATCAGGTTAAGCTATTTGCTGCCCGAAGATACTAGCTGTTCTCTTGCTCAAAGTCATGAATCACTCGAAATGTGAAAGGCTATCTGTGTGATCGGAGGCTCCTCGGTCAGTCTTCATTTGAATGCTTGTTTGTAAGGCGATTAACCGCCGGATTTCTTCTGGGCTTGTAAGTAACAGGAAACAGGTAGCGCTGCTGAAAGTGTAACTTAGGCTGTTATTCCTGATGCAGTTCTCGAGTGTAGCCGCTTTCCCAATTTTTCTTACTCACAGGTTGGAGATGCGTATTGCAGCTCAAGTCAAGGTAAACTTTGTGTGTCGGAGGTTGAACGTTCAGCTTAGATGTACAATAAACATCCATGGTGTTCACAGAAAATCACCTGTTGATCTGTGTAAAAATTCTATCAGAAAACCTCAATACTGAATTGTAGTCAGCTACTTAACATGCAGCATGGAGAGCGGCTGAATTGTTTTCAACCGTGGTGCCTACGAATTGCAAACCGGAAAAAGTTAAATTGAATTGAACTAGATAAAAATTGGAATTGGTAGTATCCTCAGCAAATTTATTGTAAATGAAATGCTTATGAGCTTGGTCAGGTTTGTACGGGAGACCAGTGCGTTTGGAAGTGTTTCAGGTGGTCTTACCGACTGTGAGATCTGTTTCCCAGGAGGCAGCGATAGTATACTCAGTGTCGGAAGACGCATCCGATGATAATGAATCGAATCAAGACCATGGTGTAGTTGATGCTTCGGACCGTGAGGCGCATACAAATCACTTTCTCACCTCACCAAAAGTGTTAGTCACTTGACGCAGCCAAATGAGGTTGTATATGATAATAAGATCCATGTGTTCCACAGCAGTAGGCTTTGAGATAGTTCATAATTAATAGAGTCGGAAAAGTATGATAACTAACCGTTAAGAAGGGAAAACATGACATACTGGCACTCAGACGTATTATGGGCGAGAGAATGAGAAACAGACCGGTTGACCAAATCTGCAAGTCAAACTTATTAAGTGGATACCGTCACTGGAAGTTAAACGTACTACTGTATCACTAATTTTTCGGTGATGAAAACAACTGAAAGAGGTATGTAGAGGGAAAAAAAGAAATGATTGTATCATGCGGGGCACCCGAGTTAATTTTACACGGCAGAAGTATCTATTTTGGTAGATAAGCCACGTTCTATAAATTAGGTACATATTGGTGAGTACAGTGGTCGCCTGTTCAACACCAGAGTCCACACTATTTTCCGGCGAAAGGCTCCTGTTGAGACGGTTGAAAGTATTGCTGTAATCCAGGAAACTTAGCTTCACGGTTTTACCATTTGCGGACTTCCCGTCAAGTTACTAACGGTTGTCCAAAGTGGATGTTTGTTTACCTTTCCATTCTCAAACGATTACAGCCGTGGTGACTTGAAGACAGTTACCAAGACTGACATTCCCTGCTCAAGTCGAGCTTACGACTTCCTTGCCCAGTCATGTGACAGTAAACAGTAGTCGATAAACAACGCATCAATGACTCATTGTCTGACTGTCGTTTTGATGGTCTATGAGAAAGTCTTATGAAACTGGGTGTGGTAATCCGGAGACGGAGAAGTCTGTTGTTAAGTTCCACTAACAATTTCCAAACCCGTTTTTTAGAAGTCATCTTTGTTGCTTGCTGCATTTGTGTACGTGCATGGAGTGGCGTGATATTCCACTCCAAGGTTTCGGAATCGTATCACACTTTCTTTGCGAATGTACTTGCCAGTAGACTTTCTGTTGGTTTCCGTCCCCATTGACACAAATGGTCAGTACCAATGTTTAATTTCCTGGCAGCAGTGAGAAAATTGCACTAACTTATGTGGAAAACGGCCAAAAATAAACCCTGATGTGTTGAACCTCAATCTGAATCAACGCAGCAACGTCAAAGCACCTGTTCGCTGTAACCAGACAGTTGAGTTGCAAATGAAAGTAGGATTGCATTACTGGTTTCATTTGCTTCACTTTACTAGCTGTGCTTCCTGGGCAGTTCAGGAAACACTTCCAACGTTCACTGCGTTGAATGCTAACAATCATTATCTCTCGTAACATCTCTAGTCACAATTGTGTGTCACGGGGCCGACAGCCAATAAAATGAATGCGGCCTGGATTAATTAATCTTTTCTGTGTCAAATCATTACTTATCCATTTCGCGCCTTGAACGCCTAGGCTACAGCGTGACTAAAGCTGCTTTACTTGGGAGACATTTTGAAACTGTGTTTCATTCATTTAAGTCTGTAAATTTTCACCGGTTTAGCAATTGAACGTGTTCGATCCTAAATTACGGATGTCTACGTTTTGTTTATTCCTTAGTACCGCTTGATGAATACGGTTGAGCACAAACATGTTTGAACATATAGTTCGCGACTTGCTCCCTCACCTATGGTAACGCCGTTTTGACACCTCTTCCACAGCTGAACTATGCCCATATCACTTAAAAGTGGCTTCTCGTTAAAACATCAGGTGCAACATTTACTAAATTTGCTAATTCTTCTGCCAGATGACTGTTTCGATGTTAGCCAACACAAGTGTACCTCCCTATACTCATCGTGCATTAGTACATCACGACTTTGTTTTTTTTTGTCATGGCTTCAGCACAGAGTTAAAAGGAGTTCTTCAAGAGATCCTTACGTGATCATTCGTGGTTAGTCACGCCTACCCATGGTTAAGACGGACTGAATGAGTACTTGTTTCTGCAGCTTATCAGCAGATGTTTACTACGTTGATTGGACAAATCAACTGATAGTCTTCCTATGTGTTTCGCTAAGGCAATCGGGGGTTGCCGAACTTCTATAGCTGATGATGATGATGGGTCTCACTGGACCGTACTGGTACGTTAATTGAAAGTGAGAAATAAAGCGACTTGAAGTTCCCGATTAGCAGTTACCTTATAAGAGTAGTGTTCCTCTCAATATATATGGACGAGCTTGAATAGTTTTTGTCAGTCAGTCTGCTTCATCGTTTAGAAAACAGGTCACATTATCACAGACGGCTTGCACGACTTCATAAAGTCGATTTTTACACCATTATGTGTAATTGTACGGTTTGTAACGGTAACAGACAGCTGTTTTCGGTTATTCCTTCCGGAACCAATACGGTTATGGTGATTTCATTTAAAGGAGTCACGAGGTAATTTGAGACACCTATAAACCGATTGTTAACGTGTGAATTCAAGCGTACGTTAGAATCCACATAGCTGGTTATACCTGGACATAACGTTGACTGGATCTTATGTCGCATGGTCAGGGTCAGGTGTTTGTGTGAATCTGTAATTATTGTGATCAGTCTGTTGCATAGAAGTTCGGAGGACTGAGCAGATTTGCGGAACCCTAGGTTAGAGCCGCTTAGTCTGTTTCTAACTTATTCATCGATCGCCAAAATACTCTCATGTAGTTGGTTGTTGAGATCTCTGCAGATAACTCGGAATTCTTTAATAACGTCCATGTAATAGTCTGGGTCAGCAAGATATGCGATAGCGATACTAGTCTGATTTTCGAAATTCAAAACTTTAACATTTCGGAGTAGCTATTTTTCCCAGATGAGGTTGTGAATCGTTCTCATTTTCCGTTCCACTACGAATTCCGAGCAAATCTTCATCACTCTAGCTGCTACGCCGTAAACTAGACTTCGTTTCGTGTTTTACACCTACAGACTCGTTGAGGTTGGTGCATTAACTCGTGTGTCTTAGTCCATGAAGTACTCACCAACTGGTTTCCGTCGTGGTGTCTGGTCGACTGGACATCTAGGAGGTGAAACGCGCTGTCAGTCTCTCTTTCTCAGTGAAACGAATTGTATGTGCTACTTTGAACATTGGGAGGATAGTAGTGAAGTCATTCCTGAATCTGTGGCAACAAGCATATGATCAACTTATCGGCGGTACTTGTGACGACCTCAACTGGCTGGCTAGATTTGAGTTTCTAGTTTGCCCATGAATATCTCTGGTAGCAGTGAACCTGAGAGGTATTCACGTGGGACTGTTGATACAGCTAGCGTTGAATATGGTCTAAACATTTAGATTGCATCGTTGAGGTAGTTCTTTCTAGTTCTGTGCTCTAACTACACTTTCCGATTGCCTTATGTGTGACCGTAAAAAAAAACCTCCACCAACGTAACATCTGTCGAATTGCGAAGTTATATCGAGGGAGCTGATGTCAGGGGTTAACGTTAATATCCTTCACATAATCAACAAACTCGAATGTTTGAAGAAGGCGGAGCGGGAAAAATGGTTAGCAGACGCATTTCATACTGATTCGTCAGTACCAGATGTGCGTTGCGTGAATAGGTATTTTCGTTTTTGTATCAAACAGCTAGTAGGTAGGTCATCAACCAGTGGGTTTGGAAAAGTCACTAAATCAATAATGGGATCAAGTTCACGAATAGTTATTTGTGAACACATCCGAACTGTTTGCGGCCGTTTTGGCGAACCGTTGTATTAGAATGACCTGTATAACCTTTCCTAACTCGTAGATCTCTTAGCTGTTACCTGGTTGTTTGGCACAAAAAAAAACCGATTTGTGTTATAAATTTGGTGCTGGTGATTCAATATAGTCGATAAGTTTTCGTGTTCTAACTGCCTTATTCGAACATTCGAAGAGACCATTTTAAACTCAAGAACATCATTAAGATCGTATAGACGTATTTTTGCATGTCCATTATTTTCGCCAACCACTTCACGGTTACGTGATGTGGTGAACTATGCATAGTCACTGTCAGTCTTAGTTAACACTTGCTTCTATAAAGTTTGGAGGATCATGTGAACGTGGAACGTTAGATCCAGATGAATCCAGCTGATGTTTGTATGTTCTGGCTCCACTACATTAATCGACTGAAAAAAAACCAGTAATGTGATTTTTGATTAACTCCCCATTCTTTCAACTTCTTCAGCTGTCTAAATTTACTATAATCTGAAAGCATCGATAGCATCTTTTCAGTATATTTTAATATGTTCAAAATGACAATTCTGGTACCTTTTGTCTTCCCCTGTGAATTAAATGTCCTTATACATACTGAAAGCTTTGAAATCAACCAGATATCTACGAATTATTGGTCTGCTACGAGGCAAAAGAGATTGGTGGTAGGTATAGCAATTATTGCCCAAAGAAGCCAGGAACAGTTTATTTCACAATGTATCTAACTAACATATTTTGTTTCATCTCATCAGGCACACACTGCAGTCCATGGATTTAAATGGTAAAGTTCAATAGACTTATTGAAGCTAAACAACAAAACCAGTAACCACAGTCGCACATATCAATGCGCATGTATTACCAGGACACGGACACAGTTGGACGTCTTTCTGTACACAGTGGTGGTTTTGCTTCCGTCAACCGGAGGAGCCCTTGACTTGTGCATGTCGTATTCAAAAAATTTTCTCCAGGTCAACAAATGTCGGGCGATTGATAACGCCGGTTCTTTGTGACTTGTCACGTTATGATCTGCTGGAAACATGATTGAGTTCTCGCTTGACAGTGCTTATATTGGATCGGCATGAAAATGAAAGTTCAAGTAATGCCTCATCCAAGTGTGTTTCCGGTAGGCGGACCGCAGTGCGGAACTGTTATTACGTCTCTTCATGAGTATATCCAAAGACGCCATGTTGTAAACATGCTTGTGCCCAATGGTAGGGATAATTTTGAGATTCAGTTGCTTTATTTAATCGAGTATACTTGTCATTTCCTTGGTGTCAGTGAATACCGGGGTATCTCCGACATGACTTGACCGGCGACGTTATCTGGTTGTGCTCCAAATGGACAACGAAAATATCGGTTAGTAGCTGACCGGGTGCACTTGCCTTGACAATACCATCGATTTATTTATAATCGGTTCTCTAGAAGTAAAAATTGGCATTTGCTGTTCATAACAACAGGAGACGTGGACAACAGAACTTCGGTCCTACCGACAATATTCCAAGCAGAACGTCGTAACGTAACGCGTATCTTTTTGTATGTCTGTGAATTGCCACCGTGGATTCACCTGGCTGAGTCTGTTTCTTTCTCGCTTGCTTTGGTACCTTCATGCACGTAATTTTGAAAACCGTGACGCCTATCCCGTACTAACTAATGTATTACAGCTTGCCGCTGACCAAGTCTTCCGCAGATTTCCGAGATGATGGACTGGGTAGAATTTAACTGATTGTAAATAGGAAGTTTGAGTGAACTTCTGTATGCGGATGAATGTGGCATCTAAGAAGACAGATAACACAAGCGTAACTTGTGTTCTCACTGGAATTAGTTCAGTCCTTGTTACTTCCGTGATCAAATATAAATCATGGTCTTGCTGGCCATACGAAAATTTGACTCTGACACAGTTAACGTCCGATCCAATTCGTACTAATTATGTGGGTTCTAGTGCTCGGTTTTGGGTTTATCCATTACTGGTCAGTTTATATTTGTTGCGGCTTGCCTGATGACACGCATTGATGAAGCCCTTCTAAGTCTATTGACTGGAGAATGGATAACTGAAAACAGTCGTTCGTCACACCATTACTTCTGTTTCAGTGCTAATCTGCCTACATTTTGTGGCTTGTTCTAACTTCCATGTTGATGCTTTCATTCGGTGCTGGTTACTCTCCGTTCTCTTCCTTGTTCAGGTTCAGTGTTTTTGCTAACATGTTTAAACTATATTCATCGCTATTGCTTTAGGCACGATCTACGGAACTTCAATAATTCCTTACCTTAGTTTTCTGCTTCGCAGAGCACAGGTTTTCAGCAGCGTTAGTTTTTCAATCGATGTAATGTACACCTACAACTGACCACTGAAGCGGCGGTTCATTCAGGTCGTCTCAACCACAAACATGCGTGATCGACCACTAGCCACCGCGTGATGGATTTTTTTGATTATCATGTGGAGAGACGCAATGGCGTGATCTAATACACGATGAATGTAAGAAAGTGTAACTTTTTGACGTGAAATTACTATCGAAATGGCCATTTGGGAGAGATGTGGGAACGCCAGTACCAGTTGTCTGTCGTGCTTCAACAAGGAATGTTGATTTTGCGAGTAGTATACACTCCAAAGCTGTTACCTAAGAGCTGAGAATCGACAAAATTAGAAAGCGTATCTTGTCGATTGTCTCTGCAGAGAAATGTATATCCCAGTTCGTAAAAAGTTAAATTGGATTGGCTAAGGTGAACCTATCGCGTTTGCAGCGAACGTTTTGAGAAATTATGGTGAAATACCACTTCTTTTGCGACTTTCTTTTCTTATCCAACAGCCTAAGTAACTTCGGGGCTTTTGGTATTCTTACGTAAAATTTGGCTGACGTGTCACTATTTACCTCCTATTATCCGAATGAATTTTCCGATGTGATATGTTTGGTAGACGAAATGGGTTATTTGTAATTTCAGGTTGAGCAGGACTTACCTTTGATCACGGATTTCATCTCCAGAGGATATTTCCAGCCATCCAGCCTTTCTCTCGCTGTCTCGATAAAAGGCACTATTTCTGACTTTCGTTCTTAATAGCGTTTCCCGTCGGTGTATATTCTTGTCACGCCTGGCATTTGGAATCCGCCTTCGTTTTCATGAGGCAACCGCGTTGTCTATTGCTTCAATGACCTTACACTAGAGACGACCGAATTGTGATATCCGAATGTCCATCCACTTTCGCTTGCGAGTAGTGATCCGGTGGCCCTATCATATCGATAGGGAACACAGTTCCTGTTTGCTAACTTCATCCCATAACCCCGCGATCAGGACTTTCGTGTCGGGGCATAATTTTTGACTGCTAAAATTGTTGGACAGTATTTCAGACTACTGATGAGTTGTCGCGGTTCTGGCTGATTTCCAGTTTTCGCATTCAGATGTCCTAACGATCCACGTCTGATTGTTGAGTTGCGCGCAGCCCGAAAACGAGTCCTCAAATTGAAGACAAGATGGAACCGAAATATTTCTATTGTCCTGTTAAAGGATTTCATAAATAACTAAGGTATACAGACCTCAGTTGTTCACAAAGATAGTCTCGTTCAACAGAATTATCGGGTTCTGAACGGAACCACCATAGTCAAAAGGGAACCGTCACCCGTGTAGGCACAGTAGTGAGTTCCTGCCAGCGTCGCAGACGATTGATAACGAAATCAGTTCAGTAACGCTGAAATAGGGTGGGTAGGTTATAGAGACTAAATGTTACGTTGCTAATTGGGGGGTAACACAGAGGGGCAACAGAAGTTCCATCAGTAGCCGCATCCTCGACAGATGGGGATCCATTCGAAATACTTCGATTCGTAAAGAAATTCTCGGGACTACAGGGCGAGGGACCAACCGTGTTGGCATTAGTAACGCCTTCATATACGATAGATTCTCCAGTCTGGATTCTTTTGGGCTTTCGTCGACCGTGCATTATATACTCAATGGATGCAGGCGATTGAATACTTCGAAAAACCTGAATGCAGCAATGCCTTGAAATCGTGTAATTCAAGTACAGTTAAATCGCTCCTGGCGAGTTAGGGTAATTCACTCAGTAACGTGTATTCGACAGTTCCAATAACGTTTATTCAGACTGTCAGGTTAACGGGACCATCTTCCAAGTCTAAAAGAACGTCGGAAAAGGCGATCGAAAGGATTGGAAATTATACGGTACCGTTTAATAGAATTACAACAAAGGTACTGTCTCACCTTGAATGTGAATCAACCGGGTACACAAATTATCCAGCAAAGGAGTTCAAAATGGGTCAACTAAACACATGTTCACAAACAATCACCAGTCAACGGGAAATGACCTCATTAAAACAATCAGGTACAGGTGAAGATGTGAACGTGTCAACAACACCAAGGAGGAAGTTTTAACAGATAGACAATGATAGTTGTTAGAAGGAAAAAGTAAACATTCCATGTGCAATTATGGCACACAATTCGTTATGATCGTTTACTGCACACAACAAAGAAATAAAGGCAGATTAAGGATAGGCTTTCTACAACCAAACTAAACATATCTCTACGGATTCATCGTTCCGCATCATACCAGACAAAAGACGACAAACATACCAGACGAACTTCAACAAATCCAACAGTTACGTTGGTAATTGGATTATGGATTAGAAATAGAGAAAACGAATTTTCTCAGTTCGGGAACCAACCAGTTCACAGATATAGTTTACAACCATCCCCTTTGAGGAAGAAGCGCCACACTCTTGACTCACTCTTGTGATTAGTTAGTTCTACCTGTTTGCAGATGTTTGGGTAGTGTCATATTCCAAAATCACCGCTCTTCTTGATTCCTGTCGTAACTGTCGAATAGCTTTGCGACATCAGTAATCATTGTCATTAGGCACTCAGGAAATGATTTGTAATACACGGAACGTTCTGTCATTTCAAACGAGAAGCACAATGTTAAAATCCAACTGGACAAGCTGAATCAGACCAAGAAAGGGGAAAGTGTACACTGATTTATACCGCACAATACGGGACCAAACCGGATGTGGCATGTGAACCAAAATGTGACCGATTTTACAGTCTGTCAGTCAGACCTGAGCCCACAGTGTTCAATCGTTCTAGGCAATTTAGGATGATCTACTCGGTGTCACGTAATCGACTATTCCTATAACACTGATTTAGACGACTGAGTTAACGGGACTAACTTCCGGAAGCATAGGAAAAGTCGGTCGGAATACACTCATATCTGCTTTTTGTAGTATCTCTGGGAGAGCCGAAGGTGTTACATATGAACATCTGTTACATATAAGGGTCTTGCATGTCGCAAATCAAAGAGTTTTATCAGTAGCACGTTTTTAATAAGATGTTCGCTGGTTTGATGAGTTGCTGCTGATAACAGATCCGGAAGCACTAATTCTCACTCTCTCTCGGTGTGAGCACATATTGTTTAGACCTTTCACCTAGCATTAGCCCTCTCAATAGGGGGAATACTCACGATACAGCCGCTTCTTCCAGTATTTATGTCTCATAAACTGAATTGTACTAGAACAGCCAATTTTTAATTATTAATGATAGCTTCCTTTATGTACGTAAGTCATTTGACAGGAAAGCATATACCCGAAGCAAAGTTGGGCAAAAGTGGATTCACAGTGATTAGAAATTATGGACTTGAACTTCTATCCATATGTCCTTGAGAAGTATATGAGGTATTGCGGTATTCCAGACTTCCAGGATAGTTGTTTTCTGATCACAGTGCGCTATAGTTTTTGGTCCACCAACTTGAAAGGCTCGATTATAACCATTTATAAGTGTCATGATCACCCTGATACCATCGGTCCGGCAACTGTCAGTCAACAGAATCCTCTGCGACTCAAGGGCATAGGAATCGTAGCATTGTTGATGCAGCGCTGTTTCTCATGGTTCAACCAATAACACTACTTCTATCTATACACTAACTGTATTTACAACGCCCGGTCTACCCTCCTAGTTGCTTCGACTCTGGGCCCTGGCTTGAGCTAGTTCACTACGTATGATTAGTTCAACGAGTTCATGTACAGCAGCTATTCTGACTGCGCTGTGCGAAAGCACAGTTGTTTGGTTCTTGTGACATGCCAAAGAATTGATGAGAACACCACAACTTATGGAATGTCCAATTAATAGCGTTGGCATTGAGACAACGATGAGTTGATGGCACCTTTAGTGTCAATTTGCTATACGTCGCTTATTTTTTAAACCTCACATGTGGGTTGTCATATCAAGGCATTTAGGAGCTTTTTTAAAATAGGGATGGTTTCTTCGGTCATCAAATTTAATGCGATCCTACAATCACATACTGGATAACTTAACTTGATGTAGCTCGACGCTATTACTGGCAAAGATCAGTTTTCATCACCGGCATAATGGACTACACGACTTTCCACATAAATTGTTCCTGGAATAAAAGCTGGTCAAAGTCATTTAGATCTGCAACAGCGTGTAGGATGTACTGTGTCACTCCCAGCTAGATCTCTACCTAATTAACTTACTAGTAGCACACTTTGAACGCTTGACAATAGCTTGGCTGGATTCCGCAGTGAACTGTTCGAGAAATCCTGCCGTAGCAGTCGATCCCTTGAATCCCTTGGCGCCTTCCATGTGAGCATATAGGACGGAATGACTGGATCCAAATGTGCAATTTCCGGGCTCTCACCGCGACTATGTATTTCACTTGGTACAGAGCTTACCACGTTTGGGCATATTATTTTTGTCGGTGGCCTGAATCCGGCGGAAATCCAAGTTTTCAAACTAGATCTCATAAATTCTTCTGTACGCTTGTTTGCTATACCCAACTAACTATACTACTGAGCAATGCGTAACTTTCGGCTGAGATTCCCACCTCAGAATCTGTACCCTACTGAACATTGATAATCGTTTACACAAGGAAAAACAGAATGACATGCTGTCTGCATCGTTACTGCGTCAAAGTTTCACTGGAGTGTTTGGTTTGAATTAGCCCATGGATATCTAGCAGTTCAACTGCTGTTTCGGACTGGTTTTACAGTTGGCACAATCTTGCGCAATTCGCGCGCCTCATTGTGACAACCTGGACTAGACAATAAGAGTTAAACAATTCCTAAGTTAAGCCGCCACACTATAAATCCAAAAGAGTGGTTTGGCAACGCTGACATTGAAAGGTTTCAGTTCCACATGCAATCACGCATATGTCCACCTGCTGCTATGATCGACACTCGATAGGGTAGTGGTTGGCCAACCAGGTCTGATGCGACGTCATTGAATTATATCTGGGAAGTACCGTGGGAAGTATCGGTCAACAATTTTAGTTCCACTGGCGTCACAGTGATAATAACGCAATCGCTCATGCTTACTGGTATTCGGCCAAACGATAAGGTCGACAAGCCTTCAACGAACCGATCCGATCTGGTGTTTATCTTTGGTTTACTAGCATTTGTTCAGGGTGGCGCTGGAGAAAATCGCAAAAGTCTTTCGGGTAAGCTGTCGAAGCTTTGAATCTGTAATATACATCAGGGTGTTCAGTTCTTTTGCAGTTAGAATGAGATTATGATGGACCACATATAAGACAGTCTGTTTTGTTCGTGCAAGCATATAAGTAGGTCGGGTGTATACTGTCTGAGTAACTGTCGGCTTATGGTGGAATAGAAATGATTTTGTTCTGCTGTGGAATTCAACACATGCGTAACGGCGGTGGCATCCACCTAAAACGGAACAAAAAATCGTAGTAATTTACTGATGAACAGTTGAGAATTTGGTTAACTTCAAGTTGAAAACTGCTTACGTTTGCCCGTGCTTTCGTCTTCAAAGAGTAATTTCAGCCAGTCTCCTTCGAAAAAAAGCAGTACATCTGAGTTTTGCTCTTGACAGGACTCATCATTAGTGCATATTCTTGTCTACTCTGGGATTTCATAATACCCCTTGTGAGCAGTACATAGTCTAACTTTTCAATCATGGATGCTGCATATGACACCGGATCACCTCAACCAAAAGAAGCTACAATGACCTGTGTGTGTACATTGTTTGTCAAGAGAAACTAAACTGTTAAGGAGCTTTAGATGAACCAATCAGCTATGCTACAGAATCTCTGTAAGGAGATGTGTAAACTCTAAAAGTGTCCAGTTCGTGTGATGCATGTGATGAGAGTACAATTGTGCGGATATACTTGTGATGGGCCATACCAAGTGGGTGCACATTTGCAGGTTTGTTCTATTTGAAGAATGCAAAATAGTGGGATCCAGCTGACATGAAAAAGTACAATCAGTCCGGGACAAACGGTTTACGAGAACCTTTGTGGAAGTGCTAAATATCAAGAGTGCTGCATATAAACTGTAACTGTAATAAGAATTTATAAGGTGTTAGTGACAAAATTACGATGAAAGTACTCCATCATCTTGGGTGTGAATTAAGCAGATATTCAGATTAGCCGGCAGGAAAAGCTTCAAAGATGAAACCAATGAGAACTTGACCTGACAAAATGGTCACCGGTCAACCAGGATTGAGGTAATCATAACAAGTGAGTATTGCTATCACAGGCCGCTATTGAAAGAAAGTTTTAACTCTAAATGAGATGGAGACGGGGAATTACATTATGTGTTTAGAGCCAAACTCTAAGATTAGTCATGACTGTGAACTGCACGTTGCAAAAAGCAAGCAAAAGTTGGGACCCACAAACTAAATGAATCCACAAATTCGTCATTTGATATTGCGCAAAACAGACTAGATTGTTGGATACGGCACGAATGTAAACTCTACTCTCGTACTGCTTTGAGACGCACAACCTGTATGTCGTTCATAGTGTTCACTTTTCTGTGTACTTGCTCCAAATATTGATGGCAAATTGAACCAGCTCCTGATAGCATGCATTATTCAGCTGGTGCAGTGTGATTGTGGTGACGAAGGAGAATGTAGGAGCTGAACGACTCTACGCTGATGGCTCTAACGGACTCATAGACATTACTGAAATACATCAACACGTTTTACACAAATTTAACATTCTTATTTTCGAATTACCAACAAAACCGGATCAATGGATTTTTTTTCACGACTGCTACCGCACCCTAACTTTTTCACGATTTTGTGACTCAGGCAAATTCAGTTTATTTTCATAGATTTGCTAAAGATCTAAGTATGCAATAAGCTAAAAATGCACCTGTCGGAGTTCGTAAACCTTATTGTTGACTCGAATCGACTTATTCTTTCTGGAAGATCTGTTTGCAAGGATGAATGTAAGTAAATGCCTCTTAAAACTTGGCTCAGCAAAGTAGCCGCGGAAGAGAACTTTAATGAACTCCTTGCTATCCTCAAGTAAAAACTTGTTAAATGCAACGAGTTGAACTTTGTTGTAAAGACGGCGTCTGCTGTCTTCCAGAACGAGGTAGCCATAATATTTACACACGTCACGTGAATGGCGGCTTGCCTCGGTGTTAATATCTTCGTGAGTCGTAGTCCAGACGGTCTGCCGTAAATTTTAGCTACGATTCTTGCTCGAACAGAGGAGTATGGGTTCCATTTGGGGACACATAAATACATCTCCTAATGGAATGTGTGAAATGCCGTGGGCTTATTGGCTGAGACCATATTAAACTCAACCAAGTGATTATAGATTCAACTGAACAACTTTCTTCTCTCTCGGACGTTCCTTGTCTACGTTCGTTTCTGCGGTTGATGAACGAATACTGTACATTTTCACCTGTTACACAATTAGAATGCCATCAGTCGCCTTTGGTCAAGCTAAATCGGGGGTCATCTTTTGAATCTGCTCCTGACGGTTTTGAATTTATCGCTGGGAATGTCACTCCAGGTACTCTCAGTCGGGACGCCGGCACCGCAATCCTCCACCCATTCTCAGTTATCCCGGAGGGGCCATAATGGACGATCGAGCAGAACTAGGATCAGACCGAAAAAGCGACCCTGTCAGTTACGTGTTCTGTAAGGAATTCCCATACGGTACTCTATGAACGGGACATCTTGGTGTTGACCGAACATAACACATTACCGTCGATTTTTGACGAAACAAAGGTTAACAACCGTTTACAAACATGGGGAGCAATATTGCTTGCCTACGATCACGAGCCCGGATGTCGATCGGCTGGCGGTTTCAGTCGAATAGACGGTCCATCGTACTTAATAGACTCTCAGGTCTGCGCGTTGAATGACACGATAATCACAGCTGCTACTTTTGAGCTGTATATGAATCACGTGCTGTTTGAGGTTATTCGCGCAGTATCAGCCACGGTCGAAATGATTCAAGAAGAATCGCAGCGTGGCAGAACGTTCCAGCATGTGCTGAACCACAATCGTACCAAGTGTCCCTATGATGAACTCCGGCAACTATTCCACGACGGAACTCGAATCCATGATCAGGTGGAAATTCCACGTTGATTTCGCACCTGAGTATTCATACTCTTGTATCAACCGGATGAAACCGTTGTTACGAAGTTACCTTTGCTGCTGCATAAAAAAGTACCGATCTGAAACAACACTCTTTGTGGTTCCAGATGCGGTGTATCCGCCAAGTGCACTTTACATCCTTGTCTTCATCCAGATTTTTCACAGCCCTTTGACGGAAAAGCTTATTTGATTTTTCTAGACGTAGTCACTAAATAGTCCGAAGTATTCTCGGTGGTCTGCCGGTAAACTAATCTATAGTTGTTCATCTAGAGCAATCATTCAGCCGCCTCAGAACCAAAGAAGGTTTGTTGAATGATAACGTGACCTAGCTTATCTTACCAGCACTTTTTCTTAACAAAAGGTCGCGTACGTTTTTGACAGCACTGTCTCCAATCAGTCGGCCAGGCATAACGTCTTATAGAGACCTTAATACTTGTTCATCTGAAAGCTAATTGGATAAGCCAACGCAGGACGTCATCAAAATCTTCGGTTGGGTGACGAAAGTACAGTAGTTCAGCCGAAAACAAATCACCTGAATCCACCTCTGCATACAGCCGATTTCCAGTCGATCGTCAACTCTCTGGCATACATGCCTAACTAGCCGATACACTCGTGACTGTTCTGCTATGTAGCATAGCCACTCGCCTGAAGGTTTTAGCTGGGCCAACACAAGTGGTATAATGCCAACGCTAGTTATTTTTCAAAAAAGGTTGTGTTTAACAAACCTTTGTGTGCAAACTCATGGCAACTCCTGTTTTCCATGGTTAGATCACATGAAAACTCCATATCCATTAGTTTCCATTATACGCTTCACACACTATGTGGCATGCGTGCCAACCGACCGGTCGCTTACGAATCTGGAGGATCACTACATTCCTATTACTCCGATTCGCCCAACCGTGTCTCTGTATGTTTTCATGATAACCGATGTTCAACGTGAACAATAGTGAAGACCTATTTTCCATCGGTTTCGCACAGGTTTGACTCACCTCTAAACCTCGCAATGACATCTGGTCGTTTTTTTTTGTTATCCTGGTTGGACTGATTCTGTAGCGGATATAGCATGACAATCTCACTTGTTTTTACCTCTTAAGAAGATGGATCATTGTTCAGTGCCTTATCAGTGTAGTTATACTAATGTGTCCTACATTAGTTGACTAGTGCTTGTCTATGGTATGTTGGCATTCCACTAGCGATCATTATGTAACACGGAACAAGTGAATTCCTTTCTCGCCGCTATACCAGTCTTATTCTGTATTTGAACTGTCTCAGCACAAAAGACAGAAATGCATGACTTTAACGCGTAAGATGTTTGCTCGTTTACTGTAAATGTCTTTATATTGTGTGAAATCCTAGACTTACATGATCAGTTTATGACTTAGAAGCGCACAAGGCGCTTTTTACTATCCATTGTAGGCTCAAACTGAGATATATTCCGTACTTGATTTTTTTGGCTTTGCAGTGCAGCGGTTATTTGTAGACTTTCTATGTAACTCACTGATCAGAACATCACTTCACATCAAAAACACTTTAAGAGTAAATTGTTGAATCGGTATCCTGATGGACACCTTTTGATGTGGTGGATCTAGGGTAGGCAAGTCATACACAGTTTTCTGGAATCCGAATTGGCAAAATTTAGTGTGAATTCCTTGAGCCATTACTTGTAATAAAAAGGCAGACTGGAATGTCTGTGAAGTGCCAAAAGACGGTGTAGGTTACTGACCTGATGGAAGACATGCAATTTGTGGAATTCGACAATTTTATTGCCCAAGTTAAATATGTGCTTCCGTTCATCAGCCAACAAACCAGGTACACATGTAAAATCGAGAATTCCGAAGACATTTCTGCTTGAACTTGCTTTGCGCTTAGGTTACTGTGTGATACTCACCATTCCTTTTGATGTCTGAAATGTGGTTTTAATTGCTATATTCATATGTGCGTTTTAGTTCAACCGAAACCATCAACAAGCGAATGATTTTTTCAACTTATTTCTATCTGAGAGTCTTAGAATCAATCATTGTGCGTTTGTTGGTCTGTTTCATCGGGGAAGCTGGTGCCTGCTTCTCATGTCAGCCTAAGCGTTCATTAGTTTTGCGAACGCAGTCACGTCAGAAGAATCAAATTTTCATCACATCAGCGTGTTAACAATACTTCAGAATTGCGTGGAACCTAATGCAGTGTGAATCTAGTATCATTTTTGGATTACGGATATGGTTACTGTGGCGCCGTGTCAACTGTTTTGACGAGGGCAATTCACGGGAACTTCAGTGCTTGCACAAGACTCCTACGTTCACAGATTAGGGTTTCGTGACCGGATTCCAATAGCAGCCGCAACGACCAGGATACAACATTTGACACCTCTGGTGTGAATACGTGTGGCACGGTAGTGACAAAACTACGCTGGGATTCTTTCGTTCTTCTCCGATCGACAACCAAGCATAGTGGTGTTCACATATTTTCTCCAACAATCACATTATTGTGTGATCAATGTAACGTGGTCGAAAGGAACAACAGATTTAGTAAATACAAATGTTATATTCCTAACAAAAGAGCTCGGAAGCAGCGAACCTCCGACCACTTGCTGTATGTTTTGAATAGGGAGAATAGCGTAAATTCACCAAATGGGTGATAGTGGTTTATAGAATCTGTTACTTCTCTGGTTTCTTGTCACACACTATCTTTTATGTATCAGGTTTGTTGTACATATAGGCTATTTGTCATCTCTTTGGATAAATACAACACCGCGTCCTCGCGCGTCTAATCTACAGCTTCTTCGTCTTTATTGGCTGGATCTACTACAAATGCCTACACTCACACGACATCTGGTTTTACTTCTTCGAATCTACAATGAATACGTGGTGTGTGGGTGGAATCAAAAGTGGTGCAGCGCGAGCCACTTGTGGTGGGTTTTATATACGTTTGGTTTTTGTCACCGTGATAAACTAATCCAAGGCGAATACCTCAAACCGTGCTCCCCGAAATTCGAGGACAATGTCTGAAC
>LUCH01004105.1:15513-58748 GCA_013368495.1 Paragonimus heterotremus | reverse complement strand
TGCTCAATAAACGAATTCTCTGGCCAAGCGTCTTTTGCGGTCACAACAGTTAGAAGTACGCAGTCAGTAAGCATTGGTGCTCCTCATGATAGCGGAGGATCGGTGATTTCATCTCAGTGAAGGTACACAGTCTTCGTGGATGTCCGGAAGAATAGCTGATTTTGTGTGTATTCTTAGTTGTGATTTTCAGTTGCGCCGGCACACAATTTGAGTGTTGTAATGATAAATCCCCTCTATCCCATTTTGAATGGTCACCTCAACGGGGTGCGCCACCATTCAGTACGTCAAAGAAATAACCATCAGACTGAAGGTAGCAGGCAGTAACTGTGTCGCCTCTCGAGGCGATCGGGCAACCTGATCATTATTCACAAGCGAAGGTGGTTGAGCGTTCACATATGATAATTCGGTCGTGCCTAATGTGAGGTCAATGGCGCAGTGGTAAACACCGTTGCCTCAAGTTCTACTCCTGGCAGTAGCAAAGATATGCACTACTGACGAGCTCTAATGAGAAAGAAACTCGAGTCTAGTGCTTCTTTTCGAAAGCTGCCGACTGGAAATTCTATGGGAATGCGATAGCTGCAAACACTTGTGGGTGATATTCAACTTGAAGTTAACCAAATCCCAGACTACTCATCAGGAATCTAAGCTATCGCCCAGCAAGTTTAATGAGACCGGAGATTTCGAGTTGTCTAGAAAGTCCTAGTCGTGGGCTTATCGACTGGAATTAACAGACAGTAACTGGGTCTCCTATCGAGATGATGGGATAATATTTTTGATTTGAACTATCAATCATCGTAAGTGTGATAAGTAATGGACTTCGAGAAAAACAATACTGAAAGAAAACCGAGATAAAAAGTGAAACATAGCACGATACAATAAAACTGCCAACAGAGGACTTTATACAGATATTCTGTAAACTACAACAAAATGTCATGTCGACAGGCGCTTTCAGCTAGCGGGTTGAGTGAGCTTGAGGTTCACGACCGGATAGATGACTCCCATTGTTTTTGCTCGACAGAGCAATCAGACTGTTCATAAATCATGGGCACATAATCGCTTGGTCTTTCCGTGGTTTTATCAAACGGTTACTGGTTATGGCAGATAGAGCCGTGTGTTCAGCGTTCAGTTGGCATACGAAATAAGTATCGCAATCATTGTCATCTGTGTGTTTTTATCAGTGGAAGAACTTACTACCTCAGGATGATACTGCTTACCACAACCTATGGGCTTAACTATGTGTTAGTGAACAGAGGGGCTAACAGGATAGTTTAAAGCTTAAATGTTTGTGTAGCTGACTGGAATCATTCCGTCTGCAAGAAAGATATTTTCGAAAAATATTTCTATCCACCTTGAATGGCCCAGAGATCGATCAAGTATATGACACTTCGGTGTGGTGACCTTCGTAATGATTATCAATATACTCGAAATAAGTTTGTACTGACACGTGGAACCACTTTAATGCAATCAACACAACTTATTGCTGGGGACAGCAATTGGAGGACTGTTCACAATAAACATGTGAGAACTTCTGTAGAATGCTTCTGGTTTACCTTAGTAACTACATGCCTAAAACCGAACGTCATTCACGCTTGGTCACAAATTTTGCATTCAGGCAGACTTTCGGACCAGCTTCATTCTGAAAGAAAAGGCCTGGAAATCCTACAGGAATGCGAAAGCTGCGATCAACTCAAATCAGCCAACCCTCGATTACCTATCAGCAAAATTTACGCTTTTGTACGTTGAGTTGTAATCAATCACGTCACAAAACGCGTTATTCCTACATATGCAATTCGTCGGAAGGTTGCCTCCGGTGAGTACATTAAAGTCTATGGTCAATTGTTTTTACACGTCATGCAGGTGGTTGTCTAGACTTAACTGTCCAGAAATGTGTCACCTATCGTGTGAGATCGGACAGGCTAGGGCACAGCTCACTTGATATGAATATGCGACCATTTCGGTATGATGACTAAGCTGTGTCTGTAGTATGAAGCAAATGGTTTAACAATTAACCGACTACACCTGATGTTTTTAACGGATATCAACAGACAGAGTAAGACTTGTACCGTAAATGCTTATAGAACGTTGCTAACGTCTAAGGTTACCAATTCCCAGATTATAACAATCTAGTACGTTAACTTTCCAACAATGGCGAATTCTGATTATCAGCTATGTTGACTATTAACGACACAAAGAAAGTGTTTACAATTATCTAGAGGAAAGTAAACACACCCAAAAGGTACAGATTCAAAACTCTGAGCGAGTAAGTGAATGATGTTTTATAGGAAACCAAACACGACACTTAAAATTCGACCGTAATCATATAGCAGGTTCTGTTAACAGAATGATTGAACATATACACATTAAAGTGAGAGTGTACACTGTTTGAGACCCACAACCTGGTCGTCAGTCACTTTTGCTAGCGAAGTACCTACAGGGCAACTTGTCATTGACAATGAACCATTAAGTGTTGTTACGAATGTGCGGATGATATAAAGAGAAGGTGTAACGCAAACCAGATGTGTTTCATTGGGATATACAGGTAATCAAATAATCCACAGGATCCTGCAAGAATGACAGCCTTCACATAAGGCATTACACTATCCCATACCCATAATCATTATTAAAACTACGAACATATTAAACATCATAAACGTTTGCTTTCTTCGATATCCGTTTTGCACATGATTGTGGATGCCTTGAACTCTTATTGGCTTGTCTCGTGTTGACCAACGGAATTCTTGATAATGGCTTCCACTGTTATTGTGAACGAGAACGATCTTTTTGTGTTATTTTGCTGCATATATTCTTCCTGTAAGCAGTACAATTTCCTGTAATGTCGGCCTTGTGTGGCTGCCAAGATTACGGTTCTTTTGTAACTCGCCTGAAATGTTTGAAACGACCGTCGCATTACACACCCATTAGGCAGTGATTATTCTGTGACGACCGCAACATGTCTCAGAATGACAAAAGGCCGAATTCTGATGTTGTTTGTACAGTCACTTTCGGGTTCCGCTCAATTCTGCTCAGAGTGTTGGGACGCCCGCATTCTGAAGTGACCAGAGCTAACAGGTGCGAATGTGACAGTTGAAATACTCGTTGGTCATGCTGTGAAGCTGAAAGCGTTCATTTATTGTATTTGCAATTCCTGCACCCATGATGATGCCTGAGACATTCCTCAACTATTCAGAGCATTCATATAGAAAACCGAACTTCCACGACCGCGTGCCAAACATGGTGATCAGAATGTAAACTGCCCTGGTGAGCTGCAGTTCTTTAAGATTCTTAAGTAGATTGAACGTGATATAATTTCTCTGTTTTTCTGTGTCCACTTTCAGCTCAGAGCTCACCTTGTCTGATAAAATCAGATGTCTTCTTGTTTCTTGACCCATGTCCCAGAGATCACTCGTAACGTGGGATATAAAGTGACTCCCTCTATTGAGCTTGCCACTCTTTCCGTTGCAAATGATGAAAACTCGATCTTACTAACAGCCGATTTCTAAGTTTTCAGTTTGTTACTTGTGGATTCAATGACACTGTCATAGAAGTTTTCATATTAATTCTAGCTTTACTGAAACATTAGCTGTTCAAACTTTAAGGTCATTATGAGTTTACTCTGTTGTCAAATTGTTGAGTTTGTCTGCTTCAGCTTCTCCCCCAGCCAGAAGAGCAAAACGTCGATTTTTGATATCGAGAATCAGTTAACAGGAATGTGGTTTATAATCATTGTCGTTGATAGATCTGTTATCCTAAGAACCCATAATAACGCTGAAGACCGAGTTGGGCGAATCCAGATATAGAATCGAATTGGATAACATCAAACAGTGTCATCCACAGTTGAAAAAGATAGGCCGGAGGGCACAAATACAAGAGCAGTATGTCTAGTTTGTCCGTGCGTGCATTCACCACCGTGGCGAAAATACAATGTGAAAATGTAGTTTTAAAAGAAATGTTTGCTTATTCAGACATTTTGGTAGTTTGCTGCAACTAAACAGGACAAAATACCATGAAATAAAAGAAACAGAATATATGATAAAACTACGATACATGTTTCATCTCACTTCTTGTCCAAATAAGGTGGTTCGATTCTGGAAATAACATAAAGAGCAAGCCATACGGAATCTGTAACGGACAGAATTTTCTTTATCTTCAGCTACGTGTGCTCTCATAAAGAACTGAAATTAGTCATATAGTGTCCACAGTTCATAGTTGTATTTTGTAATCCACTTTTGTACGTTTTTGTATATACCGTTTCGTTAACTTCATCTGTACACTTGTTTGAAAGCATCATCATCACTTTTTTTAATCTGATCGTCAACAGATAATAAACTGGAGTTACCGCGCACCGTCTCTTTCCTTTTCATTTGTGGGGATTATTTGGCTGATAAAGTAATTGCACGGCGAAACACGTTATTTTCGCGTATCAGCTGGTCTATCGACACCCAACGTTCTTCATCCCACGTGTGGAAATATCTATCGGTCGCCTACCGAACCTACTCTCTGGCACTGTCTTTCTCTCGCGAAGTGGCCTATTCAATTCAGCGGACCTTGACTTATCAATGAGTCGTTCCTATTTTACTGACATGTATTCCGTTTTATGTGTATGCTTACTTTTTGCGACCATCCGTTACCGTTACAATTCTTCTTCGGTGTTACCATATTTTGGTCATTTTTATCAGTTGACTGATTAGGCCACTACTGTCACATCATTCAAAATCGGGCCAGTCACATAATTCATGTCATCATAGTTGTCGAGCCAACACAGTTGGAATCTAGTTGTTATACATTTTCATCACGTAGGGTTTGATGAGAAGGCAGAGGTGTCTACCCTGATGTTCTGGAATTGTCAAGGGGGTAGAAACAGATCAACGTAACTGTGGGGTAGGAACAAAGTTGTTTTGAATGTACAGTTGTGGAGTTCGTAACCAAATTCTGTTCGCTTCCGTGATTACCAGAACACTGAGTTTAACTTTTTCGAGCTGGTGTGAACACAAGTCAGCGGATTCAAGGAGATGAACCAGAAGTGCATGCAGAAGGAACTTTACTTCACCTGTGGTTATCCATACGAGGTGGTTTCTGAGTGCCCTCTAGTTAAGATGCCTGGTTATGCGACCGACAGAACCTGCTCCACAGTAACACAAGAATGAATTGACACGATCAAGGTTGCAGATTTTCACAGCGTATCTCTAAGGAAACGACCGGATTAGACCAGAATGAATTTTCCAGTTTTGTTACAATGTAAGTCAGTTCAGCTGCGTAACTTATTCGGTAGATTACGAGCTCAGCTAGCCATCCATTGTTATAGTATGATTAACAATATCCGTTTCGAACTGGTCTGCCACAGTTACCGCAACCAAAGGACGTCTACGCTTAACCGTCTCCACAAGTGGCCTGCGCTGCATTATTTGTGATTCCAGTCACACATCAGTGCATATGTGAAGGAATAATACCAGAAGGTGTGTGAGCCAATGTTGGTTAACCACCTGATTGACCAACACGAAACTGAAACCCGTATCTCTCAGAAACTAGTCAAAAACTCCAATGATAAGATCAAATCCAGTGAGAAAAACACTGAAAATATAAGGCAAAAGTGAGTCAGTACTTGGATACATTTTAGTGTATTCTGGAGAGAGTAGGGAGAAGAAACGAACTCCAAGAGTGGACTGGAAATAACATTCACCATGTTTATAGGGGTATAGTTATTCATACATAAGGATACATACTAGCACGCATTTTTCTGGCAGACTGGCCTGGAGTACATACGTCAGTAAGTTGAGTAAATGACTGTAAACCAGAAAGTAATTATTGATCCAACTCTCGCTTGAAGGCGTGAAAACTATCGAGTGTGACTCACTCGGACAGTAGGACAGTTCTTAGGGTGTACGCACGAACAGCAAAAGAAAATTTTCTAGGGTTAACGGGACTACCCTGACAGGCTACTTTTCTCTCATGGCCGTGAAAAATTACCGAAGAAGAGAACAATAAGGATCAGAGTGGATGAGACGAATTTATCATTATTATGTATAATAAAATTGGATCACCGTCAGGGTGACGGTATTGTAAAGAAAGCAGCCCAAGCAAGAGCAAACGCTCAGGGTAAGAAAGGGGAGACAAGTCGAACGTGCTTTGTAGCACGTCGTTGGACAGCCTCTAGGCAAAGGATGCCATTGCGTAGATATGGAAAGAAAGCTTGAATTCTAAGTCGAAGGAAAGCGTGCACCAGTGTAGAGTAGGTTGGAGTAATAGTAGTTGTAGTGTAATGTCACGTAAAACAACGGCCTACTCACAGATGAGCACTTGGATTTTGGTGCAGTCAGGTTCGTACGTCTAACAAGTAATTTTATGGGACAGACGTCCCCAGTGAAAGTCCTTGGTAGGAATGTTCCTTCACCTTTATTCCTATAATCAGTAGATATTTTCAGGGTTCTTTGCGACAGGCTACAATTGAGGTTCTTTTTCTACTTAAGCGGGAGGTAATCCAAAAACTGTGTATACCGGTCATTTCAAGTCTTTCTCTTGTGAATACTTCTCTGAACTGAGCCGTCCACAAAGTGGTTCACGATGAGCATTGGTTCTTCTTTCTCAGCTCCAAAAATGCAGCTGAGTTCAGCATGTTTTGTATTCGCTACAGCAAGCGGTAAGTCTAGATCCGGTTGACGGCATCCAAAACGGATTAGCCCGTCACAATGACCGAAGACAAAAAATGCCTGCATTTAGACCACCACTTTAAGTGGCTTGAGCTGCACCACTTGCGGTTCCACTCACACACCACGTATCCGGTGTAAACCCGAAGGAATAAGGGCAGTAGGCGTGTAAGTGAGGCCTTTGTGTCCAGCCGGTCAATGCTGGTTAGCCAATTGAATGGCTGGCACGAAAAGGAAACCCTTATCTCTAGGAAAATAAACAGGGAGAGAGAGACTACAATGACAAGATCTAAACTGACAAAAAGATGTAAAGTGTAATACAAGAAGTATTTCAGAATACGAATGCACCTCATTGCATTCTAGGGAGGATATGGGGGAAAACAGAATTCAGATTGGACCACGAAAAGAACAGGCAACCCATTCATCATACAATACACCAGCAAAGCTGAAGAGAAGAATGGGTAGATGATCACAGACACCCAAGCTTCTGTAAAGGGGAGTGAATTAGTTGCCAAACGACCATGGTCTTGGTCGATGCAACTGTTAAAAAAATAGGATGGATATACCGATTGACCTACCTGACCCTAACGTAGTGGTCGTCTCTTCGCCGACGGTGCAGTCTGAGTACGCTGGTGACCTACTAATCCCAAACGGCCAGCGCATTCGCGGCCGCACACATAGCAGCGCTATATAGTCATGTCACTACGACCTATGGCACCGATGGTTCCCTTGCGTACCGCGCGCTTTCCTTCTTGGCCGCGCAATAACTACTCGTTGAACTCGCGGACGCCCTTCCGAATCGTATTCTTCCAGGCAGTCCGGTTCAACGCTTACTCTTCCCAACGTTTAAGATCAACTTTACAACGTGAAAGACTTACCTGCACAGACTCCTGGTATCCCCGCTTTGGATGACCAGGATTTCGCTTACCTGATCTCAGTTGTCCATACAGCAGATGCTTTGGGATACAGTCATCGTCCATCCGACGGACGTGACCCAGTCAACGAAGTTGATTCAACATCAACAGGGCTTCCATTCCATTCAACTCCGCTCGCCGCAGTACCTCAGTGTTCGGAACCATGTCCGACCACTGACTATCTAAGATGCGTCTTAGATATCGCATATAAAAACGGCTCAGAAGTGGTCATTGCCTTTGGTCTTTATCAGGCTATCCACGAAGATAACATTCATTATCATCACATACAGCAACATATCAGTGGTATGCGCTGATGCCAAACTACCAGACGACCATCAAGAGGGAAGACCTGTGCAGAAAGAATGAGGAAAAAAGAAAGGGAAATGACTAAGTTACTAAAAATGACTTCGTCTATATTCAGATATTCCGCATTAACGTGCCTACACCTTGAAAACAAAAAACCGAACCGTAGGTGGAAGTAAGGCTTCATTAACAAGACAGCTTGTTTACAGCTTTCAGCGCCCCGTGTTATGACCGGTCGGGAAGAAAGCCATGCTGACTAAAAGAGAAAAGTTTTGAGAAGAAATGCTTAGGGATGGCGCGTTTCAACAAACGCTCCACTATCTTGCATGGAATGTTGTTGAGGTTGATATGGCAACAGTTTGCAGGAGAATGTCGATCGCCTGCCTTAAATATACATGTGACAATAGTCTCCATCCATCCGGGAGAGTGCCGATCCGAAGTGTCCGCTTAAACAGATAATGGTGGGTCACCGCCAGACCAAGTGCCGCTTCATTGAGGATTCTGGAATGGATCGTGTGTGGTCCACTGCACTAAGGATTGATTTTAAACAGGAGATCCTGAACATCGAGCACAGAGTGGGTATCGGAAGTTTCTCTGCGAGAGAATCAGGTGCCAGTTAGACGGAACCACACTATAGACTACTGAGCAGTATTCTCTGAACATCCCGTCAACCATCTGGGGGTTGCAGGAGGTATCCCCGTCGGGAAGCCGCATTAAAGGCGCTGAGGTTTTAGTTTGCCTCTGGGGGAGCATGTACTTGAATAGAAAGCTTTTATTTTCATGGATTACGAGTAGGATTTTTAATTGTAACTGTTTAGTGTAGTGTGCGATGCAATCCTCACTGGACTTCAGAACAATCCAACTGTTTCAATGCCCTCCTGCGCCGAAACGTTGGAGAACTGTTCCAGTACTACCAGGGACAGCAAATGAACTGCAACCGGGACCGAGTTCAATGGCAGTAAAGGCATCAACGGCGAAATTCGGCTCGGATATTTGCGGAGAATGCAGACCGAGAGAGCAGCCTGCGGAGGATCTGACTGTCCACGTTCCTCAGGAGGTGCACTCGGTACAGAAGTTGATGGACGTACAGAAACCCTTGTGCAGTTGCCGCGTGTATGGCCGCACTGTCGTCCATTACCACTATCCTGGTCTCCACCAGTTCAACGAAGAGCACGAATTGCCGAAGGAACAGGGCAATGGCTACCGTAGTTTCGTTTGCCAGCCAACCGAAACAAACCGGTAGACCTACTCCGCTGGCGTCTACAACCATCAAAACAAACAGGCTAGATCCACAGCCTCATCGGCCGAACAAGTGGTACCATCCACACATCTTATGTACTTCGTGGATGGTTCCAGAAAGCTTATTTATTCCACAGATTACCTACTACCGAAAGCAATTGTGTCAGATGAAAATGTTTCTTGGACAGGAGTATTACTTTTTAATTTGGTTCTCCCTCAGAATGGAGAACTGAAATGCCACTGGGAATGTGATGTTTTACTGCACACAGTTAAAGTTAACGGAATTCGATTGAAAAATACCTCGGAAGAAAAGTTTGGAACACAGTTACTACGGGCAGGAGACCCTAACCTAAAGAAGTCACGCACAAGACACATGAATAGCAGCACACAGTGTACACTGTGTTAGGGTAATTAACTGTCCCGACCTGTAATCCGGCGTAGTGCACCCTGTTGTGACTAGTTTGTAGAAAACAAGCCCATGGACACATAGTTGAGACGGATCAATCCGTGCGTAGCACTCGTTCAGTGGTCTGTGAATATACGAAAGCACGAGTGACGTAGCGTGAACACTACTTGATTAAGCCACTGGAGCTGTGATACCTGGTTTAGCAAGAACACAGCCAAGCACGTGACTAACAGTTCGATAACCTGGATCCTACCGCTGATCCCACAACCGAACGTGACTGAGTAACGCTCAACAGATGGTTGTACTGAATAAATATTGTAACTAAGACCAACTCATTTTTATACGATGCCATTATTAGTCGGCGTTTGTGAACTTTAATCAGACTCGTTCGATCACATCGGACTAAACACAGTGAATATACGGTGCTGCAGTCATCTGTACAAACTGGAAGTATGGGAATTTTTAGTGTATTCCAGTTCGTCTGTTGCCGGTGATATGGTCTAGCCCGTTTAATAAGTTAAAACTGATAAGAGTGGATCAGAGTACTTACATTTCCGAGCCATGTCTACTTTCTACTATTACGAACGAAATAAAAACGGCTAGATTTTTTAACTAAAAATCAATTTTGTACAATATGTTAGAATTCCCAACTGGGTCGATTCTAGACGGGCCAGAAGCTCACCGTCCGTAACACCGAGTTTGAAACAAAATCTCCTGGTATGTAAAAACAGCTAATTGTGAGACTGTAATCAAAAGCCTCTCTAGTCGCAGGACTTGCGGTCATGTACTTTTTGGCCGGATGATAATGGGGTACGGTGGTCAAGGTCATTCATCGATTGAAGCTCCAACCCTCACGATTGCTGGCATGAATGAAATGTTGACTCATCGCCCCAGTTCAACAACATTACAATAACAAAATGAAAATAATAACTAGACTATTTTCATCAAGTTGGATTGGTGAACCTTTAGCCAGCATTCAACAATAGTACATAAATTTTTGTAATACGGTTGTTCACAGCTAACCGAGTCAAATTGATATTAAAACAGAAAGTAAAGACGATCTAATATGTTATCGATATCACATAGTTAAGATATTGCCTTGTCTATTGTGCGATGAGTGATCAAGAGATAGACTTGAGTGAATTTTATTACGAGTAATGCTCAATGTCATGATTCTAAGTCGTAGTGAGTGTCATTCAGATCACATGATTGGATGTTTTTGTTATTGTGAGTTTCTTTGTTCATACCCTCGAAGTACTGTAGACGTTAAATTGAAAGGTTCCCATGTTATTGATTATTTGGTACAGACGAGCCAATACAAAATGCTAGCATCTACCAGTGTTCGTCTTTTAATTGGTTTGTCCAAGTGCTCAATGTGTAAAATGGATGCCACAGAGATAAGAGGAGTCGAGGTGAATATTTATTGCTGGTCGCTCTTTTCAGCGAGGATCGAACTACTATGCCGAAAAGTGACACTGTTTGTGATTGATATATACTTGCTTGAGTAGACACTCAATAAGTACATCAGTTCTAACAGCTGCGTCTCTTCTAAGTTATCAAATGTGCCACAGTAGTTATTAGTAACACAATTTCAATGCTCATCGGTGGCGTTGGTGAATTTCAGCGCGAAGTGATCAGGAAATCTTGCTTGGACAATCAGTGTGTTGGACCATTTAGTGGGTTCCATATGAGAGAATGGATTAAGCGAGTAATTTGATCTTAATAGAAAAATTTTTGAACTTCCGACGTGGCTTCTTATGTCCGCGTCTGCGCATGCTGTCTGTGTCATTGGTTCACATCCAGCTGGAGTCCAGATTTTTCGCAATCGGGTCTGTTCTAAAGTGTTAAATCTGCCAAACTACTCATCAGTAACGCTAGCAGTGTTCACTGAGATATTGAGTTAATGATTCTGTCGGAATCCGATTGTTGCCATGGTGGGATTGGTGGTGGTGGTTGTGCCTGTTGGAGCTACGAACAGGTTATATCAACATAACTGTCAGGTGGACGACATGAGGTCCATATCATTCCATTCCGTTGTTGATCTTCTGTCCAGTCTTTGAGACCAGTCATATAATGTTCGTGACTTGGCTTGAAAGTGTGAATATCCAAATCTAGCTATCCAACGGTATGAAAACTCTGACTCATACATCGAAACTCGGTATGCCCTCCCTAAATGACTGTGTGAACTGGGAAGAAAGTAGTCCCATTTGACACAAGCCATAATTCAAGGACAAAGGAAAGACGTGATGGTGAATGTTAACATTTTGCTGTCAGTTCTTCGGCCATTTACCAATGATGCAGTCTAAACATATACATCACAGCATATGACAATAACAATTCAAATGAGTAAGAGGGAGGGGTAAGGTCACACAGATAGTCTAAGTTAACATCATATATTAGACAGCACACACATCCAGTTACAGTTTCTATATTCATCTGAACAGTTCACTGACCTACTTCAGAGAGACGAATCTGAATATATTGTGCTGCTTGGTCGCAAATTAGGATTTTTGCGGTTACGCGCATTTTATTCTGACTACGTTTCATACCTTGACTCTGTTGCCCGTGAAAGGAGTAATTTCATCATAACTCCAGTGGTAACACAGTAAACATGTCCGAATTCCTGTACCTAAACGATCACCCTCAATATGAGTAACGTTCAATAGTCAGAAGTCTTCCAGAGGGGAAACAATATTTGTCTTGTTGTTTCCAGTATATAATCTTGGCTGTTAAACCTGAACACAGCCGCCGGTAATAACAGTCATCATAATTCCTCCCCGGTGTTATTTACTTATAGTTGAAATGGATTTAACGTATTGGTGGACGGGATTCAGAGATAATCGCCACAAGTTTACCAAGCAGAAATTAATGTAGGTGTTCTCCTGGTTAACTGACTCTGGGTTGGAAGTGGCTGGGTAGAATTTTAGCAGGCAGTTTATGTGCAATGCGGGCACACCACTCGCAATCCCATAAATATACCCTGATTTATTGAACACGAGAAGGCGACAGCCCACCTGTGCCCATAACATGGCCTAATGGTTGTAACAACAATCGTCTAATAGCTGTTACAAATCCCGGACTGAGTCATTCAACAATATGACCTTCGCGCCTAGACTTACGGACTACGGCAGTGACAAAGGCGGACGCAATTAGCGGACATTTAGCGCCTTTCTGTCTTGAGAACCTCTAGTCCCACTCACATGTAGCGTTATCTCGAAAAAAACACGAATGGAAATGAGTGTGGCTAACATGTGGATTAGGGTTGGTCACAATATTAGACACATCGTATGTGCGAACTTTTGAGAGCAGTGAAGAGGCACATAATTGTGGGTATGTTCATCCATGAAAGTGTTCAACGCAAACCTAATGAAACGTCTGATCGAGCGATATACATTATGAGAGTATGACTTTTATCAACGGAAGCGGTAAAAACCTGCTACAACTTGATTAACTGAATGAAACCTTTACCCAGCAATTTCCTACTAAGCTTTCACAATGAACTGTACCATCATTGATAGAATACGGTCCCCAGCAAAATTGCTAACTATGGGTCACAAGGTATCTGGGTCAGTTTGATAATACAAAACGTTCCGTTCATGGCATACCCGTGGGGATTGTAAACTTGACTGATCTGAGTGAAATACGTTTCAATCCTTTCCAAATTCCTGTAAGTCCCTAAGAAGACAACAATGCAAACAACTGTTGCTTGTTATCTTCATCTGCCTATCACATTTACATAAGATACATGTAGAAATGATAAACCATACTGGGAACAGGCAAATAAGCCATTATTAACCACAGACTTGCGGCGGACCACAGTCTGACGGAGGGGAGTGGAAGTGTTAGTTAGTGCGTCAGTCGCACTTGCAAACCAATGGACACACGATCGTAGGCTGCAAAGTGTTCATTATCGTTCACCTTTCAAGTGGCTTGAGGATAACTGGTCAAACGGGGTGGAGGGCTTGTACGAAATGTTTTTCTACAAATACACATAGGTTGTGGAGTCTGATGGTAATAGTCTCTGCTGCTGATAATAGTCGTACTCTGATAGCTGTAGAGTGGGTTGAACAAACCTTACTGACGGTTTGAGAAGTTTCATCCGAATTTGCTTGATGGCTTTACCTGATGCTTTAACTGATGGGGGTTGTAAACCATCATGACGAAACTGTATGAATAAGAGAAAGTAGTCCTACTAGAGAGAGTTGAATACGTTTACAAAGTGTAACTTATACTGTCATTACAGTCAAAGGTTTAGAGATAAGGATAGGGTGACAACCGTTGATAAAAGGCAATCAAACTTACTTCGGGTGATGAAACAAACAAACGCGGTCGATACATTTAGCTTCAGGTGCAACAAACTAACAGGTACGGTCATTCTTTGAATCCACATTTTCCTTGTAGTTCATAACGACGAAATGCCTTCAAGACAGACTTTGATATTCACAGTTTACCCTTATATGTCTTAGTCTAGTGCGTAATGAAAGTAATGGAATCAGTTAACTCACGATTGATGCTATTCAGTTTAAAGGACTCATTCCGTTTTTTGTCGACGCGGATGATTCACTGAGCATCAGGAAGCACAACGGGATTTTTTTAGATGTAACCTCACTATTCACGAAAGTGATTCTCCCCATATTTCTGTTGGAAAAGTCAACTCAACGTGAATATATTCGTACTCATTACAACATCTACATCACTTGACGGTTAATAGCATTAAACTTAGAGCAGGATTTAAAATTGGGTCAATTCATTGCGATCAGGTAGTTTCTGAGAACAGAGTGAATGTAGTCTCAGAACACTTCATGGTTTAGTGTTAGTTCAGAGCCAAAATTATGCACACAGTTCAGTAGCTATTGTTTTGTGATTGCCATACAGTGTTCAGAAGGCTCGACTTGTGCCACAAACCAAATTTTTCTTTTCTTTCCCCTACATTTCGATAATGGCATTTATTGTCACAACGATACTTTTGGCAAACGCATTGGGTAGCGTGACGGCCATTCCACATAGTGGGTGTCGTGTTTGTAAGCTCACTATACTTGCAACGGGCTGAATAGTGTTCAGTGACCTAATGAAGATGAACGTCATTCAGAAGAAATATTCTGAAACCTTTGGAGGGTAAATTAAAGGACCAATTATACCGAGTTAGCTTAAGACATGTACCTTAGGTTCGACAACTATTTGTTGCCAATGGGGCTGCAATTCAGCTTTCTGGATGGCTTTGTGGACTGTTTTGAACGTATATCTGAAGTAGTGTTCAAAAAGCCGAAAGAGTCGTAGTAATGCCAAACACTTATAGAACAACACAATACATGGAGCTGGTTCGCTGAGTGGGAAGCCAAACGGTACCGTCGCAGGACCTTCTAGTTCCCAAAGAAGAAAAACAGACTGATGTACGACTGCCATTGACTCGCATTCATCTGATTTTCAGGCTTTTTGCAGCTGGGTCTTCTCTTAAATTATGTATAAAAGATTACGAAAAAACTAAAAGGAGAAAAAGTGCAATACTACTTACGTGAATTATTTTGACAACATATTTCTCTAGATTTCAACAGTAAATCCAAAACAGTACGTCAATAATTTCTCCTCACTGAACTTGAACAAACTTTTCAACGTTACATCCTACGTATTTCTATTCCGCCACCTGAATTTAGTGATGTAACTTGATTATTTTCGATACCAGTCATTACACTAATTGTCTTAACATTTCTAAGGGTTTTTTTTTTCAATCAATCACACATGCGTTACCACCGTTTGGGATGCGTGTAACATTTCTTCAGTTACCTACATTCTATGACTCATTCTGGTAACACAAAAGTACTTGTGCATGGTCAGAAGGAAATAAATCTCTCTATGAGAAATGACTTCTAGTTTACCCAAACTTGTTCTATCAAGAAGAAGCGTTACAGTGAGTTTCCAGTTAAATTCTCAGACGGCATCCTAAACGGTCTAGATGAGAAGAAACAACTGAGTTCCTCTTACAAAGTTATTGAAGTTCTGAACTGAAAATTAATCTTCGAAATTGACTATACAATCCACTAACTACCTGAAAGACTCCAAATGATGATTACCAAATAAATGCTTTCCGATGCCCTATGCTAACTCGGATTATCTCCTACTGCGTATTCCAGTTATAGGTAGACGACTATCCAATTTGTTGGTATAAACTTGACAAGTTATGAATTATCCTAACAGATTAACGAACCATCAAGGCGTGGACACAGCTCTGTGGAAGGCCAGTTTCACTCAATCATGTATGCTTTGTCACTAGCTCATTGCATCCGGGTCTAAAAAGCAGGTATAAACCAGCGCCCACTAATTGCACACACCATTGGTCAGCAACCGGCCTATGGATTAGACTGATGTACTTTGCGTAGGTGTGCGGACACCTGACTGACCGGCTTGACCACCAATCAGAATGTGATTTAGACTCTATAAACATTATAGGTCTGTATCAAGTGTAGACAACCGGCTAACTAGGTCCGGATGCTACTCGGACAGTCGGACATGATTATCTGGTTATCAGCTGTGTACCTTACTTCCTTACTGCGCAAAATCGCCAGTCTGACTTATCCGGAAGATGCATGGTTTCCGGTGAATACACAACCTGACAGTAATTTGCGTGTTTTCCAACCTTTTATCGATGAAAATTTCAAAGAGAAATTGTGTAGTGCAGTCCTCCGGGGTGATAAGTTGCGATCAAAAGACAAATCGATTTGCAGTCGATTTCAGTGGGTCACTGTGACTGGTTTCCGTGAATCTTCCGCACCAAGCGCCGGCACATGGGTGATCATGGGTGGTATGGTGATGAGGTCTTCGAATTCTACCGACGGCTTTCCTTTTGCTACTGAAGTTGTCGGAGTGGTCGGCTGTGAATTATTTCCACAAAAAGCTACACCTGCTGGCTTTCAGTTAACTGAATGTCATCCGTTGGAAATCAACCGAGTGGGGAACTTTGACTTAAAGCCAGTTGCGGATGCGAACGACAGAGCCGGTCTTCTTGGTATTGGACTGGCAAGCTTGCAGCTAACAGCTCCAGCAGATGGAGCAGTGCTGGTATTTTGCGATCCGCTGTGGCATGCAGACCATCTACATCCAGGTGGTTTGTGCCGTATTCGCTTTCGTCGTAAAGGAATGTGGGTCAAGATCAACCAGACTGGTGAGACCTTTGATGAAAGTATCCAATTTTGTACTAGCTCCGGTCATTCGCAGCCTTGTGGTGGTGGGTTCTCCATTGACCTGATTCAAACTGCGTCAACAACGAATAGGACCACAACTGTGCCAAACGTTAAGCTAGTTGTTGGTCTTCCTTATGCGCAACCTTTCGGTAGAGTTCAGCAGATAGATGATATTCTACGCAACTTCGCTCTGTCTAATTCCTCCATATCCAACTGGGTAACCGTGCACAGAATTCTTGGAACAGAGGTGAATTTTGGCACCAAGGTCACATGGACACCGACTGCACCGGAAGCAACAGTTAGTACAGAAAAGCATCAAATCGGACAATCCAAAGATGCAGACTATTTGACTAGAGAGAATCTAATTTTGGTCGCTTCTCCTTCAGGGTCCCCTCAGCCACATGTAATTGCATTTCGTCAGAGAAGAACTCATCTTGGTGAAGAGGCCTTTCGTATCGACATGGAAATAAACGGAACTTTTATGAATACTGGATTTGGCCAGGCCATGGACACAGTTCACCTCCCATTAGTAGCAGAAATTGGTCAAGCGGATTACGCTGTTATAATCGGTGCTCCATTCGACAGTCAAACACAAAAAGGACCTAACGTTGGTCGAGTGTATATCGTGTGCCCGGGTCCGAATTCGACGAAAGTATCAGCTTCTTTAGAGGGTCCATACAGACAGGCATTTTTCGGCTACTCCGTTGCACGAGTAAGCGATGTGGATGGTGATGGGATAGAGGATGTAGCAATCGGAGCTCCAGGGCTGCAGTACAGTCTCGACATGGAGAAGTCTCAGGTACCGGTTGTAGGTCGCGTCTATATACATCGAGTCACAGCCCAGTGTACATTTGATCCCTCACCCCTTCAGGTATGTTGGTCTCATTTATTACTGTATATTTCACAGACGTAAATTTGAAGTTAATAGTTTCTGAAAGACCTTGTGTTAGAACCTTTTTTGTGCTCAGTCGTGTGCTTATGGATTTCATGGTCACCGGATATTTCTGTCTGCTGAGATGAGCTGGTTCTGTGTATTAATCTATCTGTGCAAGGACGATATGTTTATTTTCTGTTGTTTGCCGCAAGGCGGGTTGTCTTTTTGGTTTTCTACGGAAAAAGTCACGTGTTAATTAATTTTGCTGGTGTCTGGATGCATGAATGGCCATCGACTGCTTCCGTTGTATTTACACTAACACTTCAAAATGTGTCATCGGGAATAGAGATGGACTACAGCGTGTGCGTGACTTTGGTGATTTCGTTAGTCGAGCTAACTTTCCGCAGCATGTTTGAAATTATCTAATAAAGGGTCTGTAGACAGATTAGTGTTAGGTTATATGACCAAACTCATAACACGTCCTGCTAGCTAGCATGTGTCATTCGCCCATATGACGAAGATGGATTCAGTAGACCTCTGGCGCCGTTTTGTTCTACAAATAACAACAACATTGAAAAGTCTCACACTTTCCACAATCAAACGAACACTTCATAATGGATATTCTCTCTTGCTTGAACTCAACGGTCAGGCATGATTTCAGCGAGCTGCTGGCCAGCAGAACAACAGTGATCGTTTGCAGTTTTGCTTCATCCGGCCTTTGTGGCCGTAGTCAGTACGGATTGCTACTCTTAGGTGAAATGAGTCAATTGATATCAATATCCGGCGAAGAGTACGAAATTGAAAGTACTCATCATATGACATTTAACAGGTCTTACTGGCGAGGTTCGATGTCCTACATGAGGGAGTGCAAACGGAATAAACAACGCTGACTGAAAAGGTTATCTGAATGCAAAGGCTGTGATCAACTATGGGTGATGTTCATTACAAACTTGACCAAACTCCAGACTGTTTATTGGTAACCGTCAATGGAACTTGTTGGTCTGACATAGCTGGATAGCAAGCAAGATGGGTGGAAGTAGCATGACAGATATCTGGCTTGGAAGCCAGAGGTTTTCAAAGATAGTTAACTCTGTTAGTTAATAATT
The DNA here is from genome assembly GCA_013368495.1 of Paragonimus heterotremus. Lineage (NCBI taxonomy): Eukaryota > Metazoa > Platyhelminthes > Trematoda > Plagiorchiida > Troglotrematidae > Paragonimus > Paragonimus heterotremus. The sequence continues at coordinate 40,090 of LUCH01004105.1, read as the reverse complement.
TAGCTTGTCAAGGTTTTGTCACCGTACTGGTTAACATGGTGTTTCCAACCCATTAGAAAACATCGAAAAAATACATTTGCCATCGTCTTGAGGAATCTTAAACCGATTTTCGAATACAGTAAGCTGATATTCGAGAGCAAGTTGGGAGTACATGGTAACTGATATCCATTAGACTGATCACTGTTTAACGTGACTTCATGTACACAGACTACCAATAATGACCATAAGTTTGTTCTGAAGGTGGCTACTTAAACACACGACCTTTGATGTTTTAGTCGATGTTTTCTTCGCCCTGCTTGCGTGTAAACAGATAATATGAATGAAGTGGGCACAGAAAACTACTGAGTCATCTCATTATCCAAGTGTTCGCATTTCCCTATACGGAATCGTCAGTATCATAATAATACACTTATATCAACTGTAGGATATGTAATCATGAGTCCATAGCATGCCCTGTGACTGGTCGATTCTGTTATTCCCGATTGCAGTTCGCAATATGAATTATCTGGATTAATAACGCTCTATTGCATGAAATAGGACTGCAGTCATACAAGGTTTAGTACAATAAAATTACATGCGACGTTAAGATCTTTCAGATGCATCTAAAGTACCACAATGCGATTCATCTGTTGGTCTGTTAATCTCAAAGATGATAATCAGGAGGCTAGAAATCAATAGGATGTAAAGAGTAACTAAAACCATCCAACGAAACCTCATTTGTTAACGTGACAGATATAGGTAGATGATATTTACAAAAGCGAGAAGTTGAAAAAACATTTAAAAAACGTTCACTTGTTAGCAGTTAAATGAAGTGCTACAGATATTGGAAAGTATAACATCACAAAGATCTATTTTTCATTGCAAATTTGTACACATGAAACAAAAACTGGCGTCAGATTGTTCACACTTCAGCACGTTTTGTTTCATCATTGTTGATGCTTGCTGTAAACGATTCGAACAAAATGGAATTCCAAACCACAACGCAAATATCTGAGCAACGTGATTTTTGTATGCACTAAACAGTAAGACGGTATCTGATTGGAATGATCATTGCGCACCGTAACAGATTTGTTTCATAATGCAAACAAAACTTGTTTAACCAATCATACGTTATTTCATCTAGGAATGTTCCGTATTCGGTGACGTCGGCCTTTTTCGAATGTTCGTTATGACGTTGTTTGTAGAAAGCATATCGGTTTTGTGTCCCTGCCTTGGTAAGCTTTTAGCTATCTGGTTTCCAGACTTAAACTCAGTTCCGCTTACCTCTTTTTTTTCGGCACCGCGTTTCTATTCACGATTTATCTTTGATTTGTTAAGATGAAAAGTCAGCTGTTTGATTGGGTTTGTTAACAGAAAGACCAAAAACGACTTGCGATATAACATATGAGGAGGTCTACGTACCTAGACTAATTTCGTGAATTAGTGTTATCTTATAGAATAAATTCTATTCGCTATTGTATCCATAGAATAGCTTACCCCATAACAAAACTGCTCAGTCTGCTCTAGTGTTTGACAAATAAAATAGCTGTTTACAGGATTATTATTGTCACTATAAGGAACAAAAGTTTCATGAACAAGGAGATTTCCAAACATCCCAAATTTTAAATAACTAACGTTTCCTAGTGTGAAACCAAATGTTCTCAATGATGTTAAACCTGATACATGATCGAACACATTAGCTGAGTTCATCAGGTGCGATCGATTTCCAAGGGGGAATCGGAATTTTCTTGAAATTTTTATGGACACCTAGTAGTTATTACCAAATTTTTGGTTCAATGTGATCAACTTGATTCTAGTTTGACAACATTCGACATAGATGTTAGGATCGTGATGCCAGTTGGCAGCCATTCCGTTTAAGTGGGGCAAACAGTCAGTAGATATGATGTACATTCTTTCTCCTGTCAGCCCTATCTTTGATTCTGAAGCTTTGTACTTTGAAGTACATTTTTCGACGAATGATGATTGATATTAAGTGAAGTTCCTTCTTGAACCTCAGTCTTACGATTTGGTGCGTATCTGAAAGTCAGTCATGCACACGGAGGGGTGGAATGAACCAGTTAAGGTTTTCTAGTAGAGGGCTGTCATGTATTGGCTGACGATAGACCAAACATCTCACTTCGTCATACCGGAGATTCCTACTGTTTACTCGTATACATCTGATGAGTATTAACTAGTTGTAGGGGATTTTGTTTTTTCATAAAGATTGAACATCACCCACAACTGATCGCAGCTGTTGCATTCATATACATCTGTTGAAAATGAATTCTTCGTTCCCTTTTCTTCATCAGACTGAGCAGTAAATCAGTGAAAATGGTAATAAATTATACAAGTTATTCGGTCAATTCCCCTTTATATGTATGCACAGTAGCAAAGTAATCCAACTGAATCGTTCTTCAGGTTTTGTTTAGTATGGCCAAGAATTCGAGAAACATTCTTGAACAACATTAGACTCGTACCAGGCTGAACATTCCGTTGGTTTCTGTGGTCCATTTAACGCATTGTAGCGGGTCCTATTGTTTGGACGAAAGAAACCTGTGCGTCAGAACTGGATAGTAGTCATACAAAAAGACTTATACTGAGGTTACAAAACTGCAAGACACACAACGAATCTTTACTCTGATCAAAGGTGATATTGTGGGTGAATATGTCATTGAGAGGCAACGGTTGACCTGGACGACCGTCACTCATCTGTGTTATAATTTTACATTGTGGGCTACTTGCGTGAATTTAACACTTTGGTAACGGTACCTGTAATAAGACGTCGTGACTTCTAATATAAATGGTAGTTGATGATTACGTTTACACTGATTTCTCTTGTAACAATCTATTGAATCAATCATATCTGTGTTTGTCTAAAACTGAGAACATATACAACGACATAATCAATAATGCGCAGCATTATTATGCTTTCTACTCAACTCTTTGGGTTCATATAGTATTCACATTTTGAGTTTACCAGGAAAGTTGGCTGTTATCGGACAGAAAACACAATATATGTAGAGTGACGCCACCACAGAAACACTCATTTTGTACTAGTAAACTCAATTGAGTATCAGTTACTCATGTTGTGTATTGCATATACACACAAAACCAGGATAATTTACTGTAGTTACCTTTAAGCAACCGTGCTGATATAGCTGTTACTGTTTTAATCGGTATGCATGAAAAATCGAAAAATAATCTTGGGTTTTACTAGGTTTATACCATTCATCTAGTTGAACCTTGTGTTTTGAAACTACATCAACAAAGACACAAACCATGTGAACTTTTTTATAAAGACAAATGTAACCAACTGAAATAGCGGTTATTTGCCTGTTTGCTTGAGGGCCAAGGTTGAACAGAAAATCATTGTTTTTGAAAAATCAGCAATTTAAGTCACTAACTTTAAAGTGTTCTAAGCCTTTTGGTACAATTTTGCTCCGTTAACGGCAGCAGATCGTTTTCCCTGTACGTCTCCTTTGCATTATTCTCGAGGAAGCACTTCGGACAATTAAGATATCCGTATTGATTTACAGCTCCTTCCGAGAATAGTTGAAACGAAATTGCAAAATTGATTCCACCGAGAAAGTTGTCGAAAGTATGCAAGTAAACTCATTCAACACTCCCATTGGATTAATTTAGTTCAGTCCAGTCCCATTCATTCACTACTGCTGCTAAGCTAGTGAGTGGTAATTTATGTTTTTCACATAACATGCCAAAGTCGTTGTTATAAAACAAGGTCTACTGGAGAGAGGCTGTTCTTGAAAAAGAAACACCAAGTAGGAGGGTCAAGGTGACATAGAGCCCACTAACTGACTAGTATTGGTATATCTGCGTGTAACCTCTCAATGACAATACAGTTGACAACACTTCCGAACTACGGAACAATTGTTGATAACACGGACTACAATGCGTTATAGTATAAATAGGAGTCGATGTGTGTTTATTTTAGGTAAATTGTCCTCATCGATTACCTCGGATGATTTGTTGTGTTTGCCGAAAAGCTGTGTATACTCTTCAGTCTGGATATTAAAACAACGCCTGTGAACTGGATAACAGGTAGCCTGGACATTGTATTTTAATGTGCATTAACCGGATGACCGAATAGATACAAAATTACATCCAACACTAAAGATCACCTAATATATTCGAGGATTGCAACACTGTGTCCAAATTTTTTGTCAACGTTGTAACGCACGGTCACTGGGGAATACTTAGAATATGAGCTAAACAGAATACAAATGCAGGGTGATACAAGTTGGGTGGTTATTATTATTTTTATATTACTATCACAGGTTTCGTTTTTTCGTCGGCGATCATTTTTCGTTCAGACTCGCCCTATTCCAATGGATCACTTGTTTTTTTGCTAGTCCGCTGTGTAGTTGCCACCGTTGCAAGTCGTCTGGTTTAACGATCAAAAACTTGCGGGCACGTTAGGGCGGGTGCAGGTTATGCGTTAGCCAGGTGTCCAGGGTTTGTACACTTATTTGGCTAAATCTGCACGGCATAATGAGTGACATTCTCTCAAGGTCATCTGAGCGTCCGGCCAGTCATCAGGATCTAACTAAAACAGTAGTCAGCCAACGAGGAGTTTGTCCATTCAACCAGACAGACGGCCAGCGTGATTCACTTATAGACCGGGTTAGTTTTGGCTACGTAAACTGTATGTTATAGACCAAGTGCACGTGTGCGCAAATATTATGCACACGATAGGTGAAGTTGGATGATACATTTGTTTATCTCCCCTGACTTGGTTGATCGGGGCAGGTGCAGTGGAGCGACCGCATCAGTACCAGTCATAATAGTCAATAGGACAACCGCATGTGACAAATCGTCAATGCCACGATCGGCAAACCTGAGGCATCACAGCTAGGGTCTAATATACATATTGAGATATATGCTAATCTAAGCAGACTGGATGAGGTTACAAGGAGTGAAACGCTGTTTCCTCATTTAGTTCCCTGGTTTTACACTAACAATCCATTTTATTTTTATGTCGGTGACTTTTAAGCCATAACTGCATATGTATATAAACATATCACTGAAGATACAATGAGGTTGTACATTCTTAGTTGAACGATCAACAACAGGTACATGTAAAATTGTGGGTTAACGGAAAGTAAGGTTGTGTACTATAATTTAACATTTGTATCTGTCTTCACTAGACGTATGTTAATAACACCTTTTAATACACTTGGTCCTTTATCGATATGTTAAGGCGTACAATGGGCTTTTATAGAGAAAACAATAACCGTCTTAATGTCGTCCGCAATGCTCCAAAAGACAGAGAAAAGTCTGATGTTAAGATGTCGATTTGATTTTTCCTACATCCCTCAGTATGAACGTCTTGTTGCGGTTTGTACACTTGAATGAGTAAGGGCATTTGTATGCTAGTGGTTCTAATCAAGGACAGTTTGTTAGAAGTACCACATAGGGAAGTTGAGATAGGAAATCAAAAGGCATTGAAGTCGTAAAGGGCTTATGAAGGTTTTGTTTTCAACGGGTTTTACGGATGGCACTGGCAAAGATGATTACTGCTGTACTGAGTAATTATGTGTCAGGTTAATAAAAGTCATAAGAAGTCTACGGGAATTCTACCGGAATCTGGAGAGGACTGAATTAATAGAAAATGACCATAGTGAACAGTCAGTTTCTTAACGTGATGAGCTCTCTGTTGAATAGACCACTGGCAATTACGTCATCCTAATTTAGTCTTTAAACAGATAACTTTCAGACCGATATGTATCAAAAGGATTTGAGACGTCCGCTTTCCAAATTACCGTACATCCACCATACGCAACGTGTGTCTAAGGCAGACTCTCAAACAATGAAACAGATATTAACTGGTTGTGTCCATGCACGTCCTGGTTAATACCCGGACAGCTGGCGTGTTTTATGGAATGAATTGTAATTTAATTTCATGTAGGATCGTAAAGGTTCAGAAGTACGTTTTGGAAAATGAAGTATGATAGCTCCAATGTTCGCTTACAAGAAAGGAACAGAGCAGTACCTGTAGTGATTCTCTGCTATCAGGTTCCAACAAGAATGTACAGCGTACTATGACAGTCAGTATGTGAATTAAGTGCCCCAATTTTCGACTATCTTGATCGTAAGCGATAGAAGTCAGACGGTAGAAGACTTGCTAAACTGACAAGATTTGTCGTATATGAATCACGTGCGCGACTGCGTAAACTGACAGCCGATATGATCCACTTTGTATGTCTCACCGGCTGTGTAAAGAGATCGTCACATATACGCCCACTCTCACTACATCATCCGTCATCTACCTATTGGGTGTGTGACAGTTTGGTGTGTGCATACGCTTGTTTGCAAAGAACGCATCCACCATTCTGTCTCAGTAGTATTCCCGATTATTTTCGAGATTTATGGTATGAATGCTACCCCGGTCTCGATTATTTTTGACACCGCAGTTTAATGAGTATTCGTTTTCGTTATGATTATCTCAACTTGACGTCATCGTTCGTATTGTTCTTATCTGAGTATTTGTACTAATTAGAATGTGACGTTTGGTTTGACCCAGGATCGTACTCTCTTCATATTTGCTAGGAGACAGACCATAATGAGGGCAGGACAAGTGGTATTGAGGACGAGCATTACTAGACCAAATCCATTTGGGAGTACTGAGTCTATTTTTAACTATTAATATTTTCATGAACAAACTTCAGGCTTTAATCCAATTGGTCATTAATAACTAAGCAACAGTTACCACAGATGTGGCACTGTTCATTCAAGCATCACGTGTTCGTACTGGAGGTCTGATTAGCTAGGTCTTACATTGCTATTCATGTTGTGGTTCAAAGTGTCCATGAGAAGATTTAGTTTTCAATACCTTTTTTCTAATGAATTGGCAGGTAATAGAACAGAAAACCGTTTGATGATTTGCATAGTAGAGTGAACAGGGACACTTATCAGTATCGGTAGATGAGTGTTAGTGTGCCACCAATATCGGTTAAACTTCGGTCAGCGAATATCCGCTCAAATCAACCTTGTTTATTATCTTTAATATCTTCAGTAATTGGAGTTGATTAATCAATGATTTAGGGTTACATAGACTACACACAGTACATAAATTCTGGATGTTAATTTACACATTACATCCTTGATTGCCAGCTATCAACATTCTAAAATAAATCGGTATCTTCTGCTTATGCGCCCAATTTAAAATTGGAAGATGCATAACAATGTACCACTACTTGGATTAGTAGTATGCACTGTTTCTCAGCCTGTTGCACATTGAAAAACTTAATACGAAACCCTTGGTAAAATTGTGCTCTGACATTCTTTGTTATAGACTGGAAGGAAGTAGCACTCGTTGAGATCCCGTGATCACTAATGAGAGAAGTGCATGGATTCATCCATTATCCTAAGAATTTGTTGAGCCGTTCAGGTGGTTGGTTGATAGGATGTGTGCAGATGATACCGGTTTAGAAAAAAAATCAAAGAACTGATAAGCGTTAACTACACTAGCCCTTGTCTTTTCAGACAAGGACAATACTTATGCTTCATACGTTGTTTTTATTTGCAACAAGTACAAACACTCTCTTCAACTGTGTTTGACCGTGTCCTATTAAACCACTAAACAGAGATGTTGGGGATATCTGTGTAAACCCATAAACCTGTTATTTACAGTCCGACGTTACAAGCGTCGTTACTGATAAAGATAGATCTATTGTAACGCATATTATTGAGCAGTTTGATAGTTAAAATCCGGTCCACGTTCTAGTGATGTCATTGCGTTGGCCTGTTAGCCACAGATTTTAAGTTATCACTCAAGAACGTCTCACTATAATCACTCTTAGAGTCCTTAATCGTTTGCAAGGGAGGTGAGTAAATTTCCTCTGTGCCCATTAGAGTGCATCCTGGTCAGGACTTCCCGGTAGAAACCACGGGTTCAGTTTACCCCACTGAACAATCGTTTCGATTACCGATGTGTCCTCGAGGATCTCGATCAATATAAACTGCATTTTGTTGTGTGCGCGTCACGGCGGCCTGTGTCCCATACTCAAGCTAAGTCTCAAGTTGAATTCTGATTTGTCGTGCCTTCATCGGTGAACAGCGCACTCATCCGCGGACCCTGGAGTGACGCTATGGCCTGTAAATATCAGACTGTAATGTGTACTTTTCCTGAGTCACGTGTTCCTCTCTTTGCTGTCATTGCCTGTATGGCTTAATGAGGAGTTTGTCCGAACAGGACTCAATACACCATTCATATTTGATCTTTGGTTTCACATGTAAATGGGATTTTAATTTGGCTGCTTTCGAGGACGAACTCTAGGACGAATTCGGTTTGAGATTGTTTTTCAAGAATATCGACTTCATCGTCTAACTGAATGTGACAATCGATATAATGTGTCGGTGATGTTCACCAAAAATCCTCAAATTCCCATGAGTGATTAAAACAGAGTCTGACTGAGTGTACTGCTCGGAGTAATTGGTTACTTCATGGTACAAGCACCTTATTTTGCCTTCAAAGCCCTTGATCCATTAACCAGTAAACTGTAAAGCTTGCCAAAGCCACTATCTCTTTAAACGCGTTTCGATCTCACTTATGTTGTCGAATTTCAATCCTGAGTGATTTTTTAGGTATATAGTGTAACTAAGAATTATTGCACACTGGTATATTGTGAATCGACCAAGTAACATTATGCTTTTTACAGTAGGGCACATGTAATCTGATCATCCAGACTACTCAAATGTGGAAGGCATAACTGGAGTGATACTGAACTCGGATCGCTTACGGTATGAGTGACAACAACCGTATTTATCACGGAGGTACTTCCAGTTGTATCGTTATAACTCATTGGATGCTAATAACTACTAGCCAACGAACAATTTTGCGCACTGGTTTATAAAATGAGAGGTTGTTCTTAAGCAGAATGCAGTTTTCTCATCAGTATGTTCACAACTGGTGAATTGCTTTGAACACACGGATACCGAAACTGGTTGATGAAGCGAAAATGAGTATAACTCTTCCCAAGAATTTTTGATTTGTTTGTGTGATTTCTGTTCTTAACCGATACTGTTGATTTTCCGAATGATAGATTGTCATTCATATGGGTCACATTAGAAAGCGTTTAATGTCTCCCGATATACCGTCAGCTATGCTGTACAATAACAGAGCTGAAAACATATTTTAATAGGTCGTCAGTTAGTTAGTCTTAAAGAAGTGTCATCATGATTACGGTAAGTGTTTCGATACAATCTTACTTGTGAAAGTATGAACCCCTCAACTGTTTCGTTCACAGTTTCCCTCCTCAAGTGTGTACTTTACCGCTCTAGTTATACATGATTTGGCCATGTCCTTATATCCTGACAAGATGGCTTAATGTAGGTTTGTGAGTAAAGCAATTCTGACTCCACAACATCATTCGATCATTCAGTCAGTCATGATTGTCATGAGTTTGATTAGGCAGCGCTGTGTTTCGATTCGCTTTTCTTCATATCAGCAACGTGGGACATTCTGGAAAAAAAGTGTTACCAAAAGGAAGAGGATACAAAAAAGCTTGATAAAATGAAGTGAAATAGGATAACATTATTGTTATGGATGCAACTGTACCACTGACTAGACACTCCACCATCACAGACGGCGTTTCCAACCAGCGATGTGAGTGACAGAAGGTCCTTAACAAGGCAGGTGATACACACACATTTTAAATAACGGTAGTACCGGTCCGATATTACAGGGATCTTTTCTTCAAAAAATTAATCCATTCTTCATTGAGACGTATGTAAAAAAAAGGTTTGGTTGTTTTGAGGCGATGGCTTCTGAGTCCTATTCGAATACGGTGATACCCGGTCTTTTATTTCGTAAAGATTACTTACTATGTAAGTCTTTACATTACAAGCAGAGTACGGTAGTTACAGTAATTGTGATACTCGCTAATACTGGGACATGTACTGGAGGTTTTGGACTTCTGTTGACAAACGAATAAGGAAGTCCAATCTACTACGCTATACCGGTGTAATTAGCAGTGCCAAACTATCCTGATGCGGTTAGCAGAGAAACAGAGCATTTGTAGGGCAAAAATTTTGATAGTAACTGTCCTACTGCAATTTATGAAGAGGCAGATACTTCGACAATTCTGTGCATCAATTTGTCCGCTCTTAGTGTATCTGTGAATACCACTTTACATACGGTACCAAACTCTGACAGACTTTACAGACCGAAGCACGAAACACGGATGAAGAATGTAGGCGATCGATCGCCACGATCGTTCAGTTAAGCTGTCATGGGCAACCCATCAGTCTGCTGTGGATTGGCTGCTTCAACACGCAGTCCTACTTCGCGGCGCCTACACAATCCATGCTCAGTAAGTTTACACTGTATTTGCATATCAGTGCACATCTGACTTCATCCGGTGACCACAAATAAACCCCAATCAGTTTTGACAAGCCAATAGTATGTGGTGAGCGGGAAAGAGATAAAGTTGTACAAGGGTAGTATTACTCGAACTATAAGGTCGTATCTGTCACTTTCAGAAAGGAGCATCAGTTTTAAACGTCCTTGTTTAAGTGAACAACCTGATGTACTCAGTAGCAGATGAAGGCAGATGCGCTTTGATATTGGTGAGATCGAATATCTTCGTTTACGACCATATCTTTGATGAGCTTAGTCACTTCAAATTCTGTCCACTACATGCATTCCTCCGGACAAGAAAGGAGGAATGGATTGGGCATTAAAGCATTGTGCGTGTTTGGGCGCTATGTGGAACTGACTCATCTAAATAAACATATCGAGATTCGGCATGTGTCATCCTAATGGATGCCTCCGTCTGGTGAGAAGTGGTGATTAGACATATAGGTGCAGTACACACACACGCACACGTGCCACAAAATGCGACTGTGATCCAGTGGATTTGTGTGGATTAGTCACTTTTTATTCACATGACGAGTTGTGTGTATAGTTTTAGACATGAAATGGTGAAGGCGTGTAACTTGCCACTGAAATAATGACGAAATCAGTCCGTTGCATCTATCTACACGCCTGGCTAAGCAAAAGGTGTATTGTATGACAACACAGCATGTTATGTACCAAAATGTTTAATCCATCGTTAACGGATCAGTACTGCTTGTTTACTGTGGGAAGCGAAATAATAGGAATGAACCGGTTGCTTGAAGAGAAAGAAGTAATCCAAGCCATCACAACCAGATTATCGTATTCCAACACAACGGGCTATTTTGCTGGACGACAGTGTACCCTGAGATAAGACCATTCACTTGTAAAATGCAACTGATGCATCAGCAAGTCAATAGATTCTCTACCCCCACACACATCGCATCCGAACAGTCATTTGATCGATAATGCGTTTTTGAGAGCACTTCACGGCCTGAAACTTTAACTGTAATCTTATAATCTACACTTAAAAACAAGCGCAGAGGCAGTATGTCCCCAAAGATTAAGTTAGTGTAAGAAAGTGACTTCCGTGACCAGTAATAAAAAAAAAGTTGAACGAATTTTTTGGCCATGGTATTTGTGTAATTTTCAATTCAGTTTTATTCTAGGTTGCACCCCATGTTTTGAAGAAGCCGGGTTGTCCAAATAAATCAAGACCAAACTTTCAAATCTGTCTCAACCGGCACACGCACCAACTGATCCGTGGAAGTCAGAAACTAACGTGCACTGTTGTCATCAATCAGGATTGTTTATACAGACTTGTAGCGGTGCTGATACCTGGTAGGCTAGAGTGAAACCCAGAAGGTGGTCTTAACGACCTAGATGACAGAGAGAGTCAGTCACAATTGAAGTCGATCAATAATCACGTAAATAACACCACCGTTTATTATGTTTGCGACAACAGAAGTACGTAACGGTCGGTCAAGATTTGCGAGTTGTCTGATGGATGTGGTTGTGCACTGCACTGGACCGTTTCTTAACTGAATCACTGAATCGTTACGAGTTAGAAAAATTAATTTGTTCTGCTATATTTTTATTTAAACCTTCGTTCCGTTAGTGGTAGTCAATTTTCCTTACGAGATCAGCAATGATCAATATAATTACAATATGGTGACAAGTATGTCATGCTGGTGAGAACCGTAATTACTAATTTCCGGTCTGATGTCTAACCTGTGACTGTCACTGTGTGAGCAACGTTCACAGATGATGATGATGATTTTTGCATTTAGTTAACTAGTTTAGCAGCTGTACCTCAGAAAGAAGCAGCCATCATGTTTTTTTTACTATGCTGATCGAAAGTTGGACTCCCGCTAGAATACCAATGTTTGCGACTGGTGAGAGTAAATGAAATGTTAACATACTGTAATGTATGTCTTCCTTCTGCTGTAATAAAAGAATACTGGCAAGGAAAGCCATCCGAGATGGCAGTATGCAGCAGTCAATGACGTACCGTTTCTAGTTCTTCTGCTTGGTCTTCTTCCATTAATCATTAACCCCCTAGTAAAATTTTATTCTTTCAAGATGTTTCACATTACTGTTGAAGTGAGAGGTTGCCTGAGCCACAGTACTTTCTAGTCGAGCTGAAGGCCGTTGTGATAATGATGATGATGACCGGCTTACATTTTATATGGTTTTACCACATTCACAAGTATTGTGACTCTGACAATCGTGAGTTCTAATGCTAGAATAGTTAGTTGTAAGTTTATACAAACACATGCCCAACTCGTAAAAAGTAATAGGCATTATACCCAAAATGTGATTTCCGAAATGTATTTGTTTATTATCGATAATGAATACAAAACATTTGATCTAATTTTGTTATCTTGGTCATTGTCTACCGGTCTCTGCTTGGTTCAAGCCAGGAGACTGATAAACAGTATCACTATACCGTTAATGTTGTGAATAGTCCGTTGTATAAAACAAGACAACAGTTTAGCAGATAAAACCGAAAACATTTCCAACGAGTGATGTGGTTTGTAACGTGGCCCCCAGTCTAGCAAGCAGCAATCCTCAACCTTATTCTGTAATCATGTAGTCGTATGGCCAACTTGAAGTTTTTCGAACGATCACTGATCACATTAGACCGCGTGTGGTGATTGAAAACACTAAGTTAGCCTACATACTGTGTGATTCAACCGGTATAACGGGTGAATTGTAATTACTTCAGATGGTTGTCCTTCCATAAACTTTCTGTCAGCAACATTCGTTTAGGTTAGTGTGAAAATTTGCTATCCAATGCTCTGTGTCCATATTGAACATGCAACTTCCGGTTTGCGTAAACTTAAGCACTCAGCTCACAGATGGACAAAAATGTTAGCTACGTTGTTGTTAATGATTTCACCACTAGACTACTGTTCCAACGGTACAGCGATATGTCACATGCGCCAAAAAAAAAGAAACATAGGCCATGTGAAACAAATTGTCTGATTAGGCTTTTTTCCACATGTATAGGCGGTGTAGGTTGTGTGGGGTGAATTTTTGTGGTCGTCATCGCGACAAGTATGAGACTTGGCGTAGCTGTTGATCGTGGTCAGTACTTTGTATGTTGTTTTTTAAAAATATCGTGTGTAAACGCAGCAGTTGGAAATGAAGCAAAATTCCAAGTGTGGGTGTCTGTGGCTATCTTTTGAATTAACCGTTTCGTAGGCTGAACATGGAGTTTAAGAAGGAGTGCAACTTTAAGTTGGTACATATCACTTGGTTTGTATTGCATAATGCAGCTTTAACCTGACTGCGTGGTTAGAATACGACCATACAACCGTCAATTTGTCACCGCTAAAGTGAACTTTGAGGTATACGTTCGTCTTCCTCAACGCAGTCGTTTGTAGTCTTAGCACATATTATACCTACTAATCTATTCTGGATATGCTCTTGATCTAACGGTTTCAATGGAAATGTTTGCTTCATTTTCCTGTCCATTCTCACTGCTTACCATGTGTAGTTCGTAAGTTGTATGGGTGGTCTGATTCCGAGAAAACTGAGACAGGAAACACAGTCCACACTTGCTTCTTTCAAAAATGCATTCAAGATGAGGTCTTTGAATGCGTTAAACTGTTTCATGTTGTCTCTTCAGTGTAAGGTAGATATTGATGTGGATTATGTTTGGTTTCATTGGAAATGTCATTTGAATGATCGATAATGACATTTGTTAACCTGTTACTAAACCATTCTGCAAGCAGATTAATTCGACTGCTACAAAATTCACTAGCGGGCAGTCCAGTTTTTTTATTTGAAGGTTTTCTTTTGTATTGATCGAGACCGAGTTAATGAATAACGTAAGTAAATATAAGCTTACATTACTAGGTCATTAGTGACAACAAAATGAACAAATATAACAGGAAAGTTACATATTTCAAACCAGTTATAGTAATCAAAGAATTTGACCCACATAAGATGTTCACAAACAGTCGGGGTGACCATCACAATATTCCAAATTACCTGTATCCGAGACGTAAGAATATTGTGAAGTTAAAATGAGCACTTGAAGAGCATTCGGAGTTGAGACGATGTATTTAGTACGACGGAGTTATAGAAAAAATTGGGCGAAAGATCCGTATAGTATCGTCAAGTGACTACGCAAACAGTATGCACAATTTTTCTATTGTGTTGCAAGGTCGCTTAAGTCAATTTTAACAACATACAAAAATGATGCAAAAGCATCGTTGCACAAAAATGAAATAGAAGCGTTTCCATGTAACTGTGAAGTATCGTTAGCTAGTTAAAGTAAGAAAAACTTTACATTTTTGAACCATGGATGTATTAAAAGTGGTCTCAAGCATTGATGAGAATGGAATAACTCATTCTGTTTCACCTTCAACTTGGTTGTTTACTCACGAATTGATGAAAGTACAATCTCACCTGCGTTACAATCAATACTAAAGATGAGACAGTTTCGATGGGAACACTTTTGTTGAAGAGGTACATGTGGGGAAATCTAGTATCTCATAACAAACCACCAAATCGGCACATTTGTTTACCTGGACAACCGTTTACACTGCCGCCTGATTTAAACGGACGACTCAACTCACCCGTGTGATTGCACCAACAGTACTTATAAGATAAATCACCCAACTGGATACATTGTCCAGTCATCCAGACAGAACTGCGGAACATGGGAAATGCACACTTTCCATCAAGAGATGCAGTACACTTATGAAAACTGGAATATTTGTCAGCCCTCAAGTTGGTTGAAGGTTATAACAATGTTCGAAGCGTACAACAGAGTATCGAGTCACCTCCGAGAGATGTACACGCACGTCCTCGGCGTCAACGGAAATCGTACATTTCGTCCATTTACATGTGTATAACTGCACAGTTGAATAACAATCACGGTGCGGTATTGAATGAACTTAACGAAGCTGGCAAAGGTCTATCGTCTGTCACGTTAGACATTCTGTGTCCATGTTCCAGTTCGCTGACAACGCGAGGTGGACAAATAAAGACGGTTACCCATAACTTGGTTTTAGCCTACGTGACTCATATAATCTAGGGTTAGGGACACCCAAAATGATGACAGAGAATGGGACTCAGTGACTTGTTGGTGAAGTGGATTGTCCGTAGAGTGAGTAAAACAAAAAGGGCGATACAGTAAAGCTCAGGGAGTGGTATCTTACTTTTAATTTCAGCTTGATTGTTTGTCTGCAAGCTGTAAGCATTTCTGTGTTACATGCTCGAATTTGAGTGAAAGAAGTTCGTTAGAATATCGGTCCTATCACCACATCCGCGTTTATTTACAAACTGTGATTTGTTATTTTCATAATTTTGTCAAGGCCAACCTCAAAAATGCTAGTAATGAGGATGATTACGAAGATGATGATAAGGAACACGTGGACGAAGAAGAAGAAGAGTAGGAGTAGAGAGAAGAACGTTCAGAGTGATTATGATGGTAGACTGGGTACAAGTAAAAAGAATGATTTAAGAAAATTCATATTTAGTCGTAAAATAAACAACATGATGGGCATATGTTTTTGATAATCCATCATCAGGTTAATACAAGAACGTAGAATAGTTTACTCAGTATAGAAAAATTGAATCGTCTAAATTACCAAATAAAAAAAACGTTCCAATATCCATCACACATCATTCTAGACATGGTGTTGCTTTATGCCTCGTGACAAAGTCAGCTGTCACTGGGAATGCAAACGAGAGTGTACTACTCAAAATTAGCAGAGTTGTAAACTTGCTTACGGGAGCATGTACTACTATCTTTGGTCATAGCGACTGTAGAGCTTAAACAAAATGTCTTTGTGAATAGACCTGGATTTCGTATCCAGATCGTTCCGACGGTGGCTAACATGTAACCATCTTGGGTTAATCAACTGTTAACTTTTAGGTAAGCCGTATAGACGAGGAATACTGGAGTCAGTCGATTTGAGACGCGCAAAATGAGTTAAGATAATACCTTCTGACTTCAAAAATTACTCAAGACTGTCCGTAATTTGACTCTCGACCAAAATTGTTTTGTCTTTCCCCCTTCTGTCTTAACAAATTCCCTTTAGTCTGACAAAATTGCTAACATTTGTTCATTGTACTCTTTTCTGTTCATAATTACTATCCATGTACGTTTGTCCGCACATGTTACAAGATTCTCATCGCATCTCGGGAACGCTGTTACAGCTCGGAGATATCTGGGAGTAATTGGAGTGTTGTGGTTGGCTTAAGATCGTCAGTAATGATAGCAAAAATTGACCAGATCTGATCTGAATTGTTCTATAGTCTTAGTCTATCTACACCTATATGACTGTACTAAACTGATGATAAGTTATTGAAAACATATGTTCACCACTTTTATGACAAAATATGAATTGGTTTGTAACAATTTGGTACATTGCACTACCAAGGTATTCACTAGTTCGCAAATAGATGAGGGACAGTTATAGATGATTGTAACAGTTTAAAACATTGAATTCCCACTTCAATTCCAAATGATGAAATGAAAAATCATAGACCATGTAACACTTGAGTTGTTGTGTACATTCACGTCGATGTGAAGCACGATTAAATTGATGACGTAATTGGAACGCTAGCTCCAAGAATGCAAACGTGATCTTAATTCATCTACTGCCAAATGTCTGTTTGGGAAAGATAATCGTATTGTTCTGAAGCTCCCATCAATAGTTTGATTAGTCATAAAAGTCATACTCATTGAACATAGATTAACATTGACTATGGCCACCCATTCTTTCGTGTTCGTAAGCGGTTATCGTGACGTTGATATGCTTTAGTATAATGTGGGCGTTGGCCTTAATTTACTGGATATAATAAGGGCTGTGCTTTTGTATATTATTCTGCTATTAAGAATGCATTAAATGGTCGTTTATTGACTTGAATTTTTTTGATTATAAAAGTCTTCCAGGCATGAGTAACGTTCGATTTTGGTGTCCATTAACAAGCTTTTGATAGTGAAATTTATTTTGGGGGTTCAAGGTAGAATGCTTTTAAGTATGTCTAGGAAAAGGCAAGGAAATCTCCTTAATTTTCCAGCATATTCGGTTAATAAAACCTAACTATAAGTTGTTCCCCTAAGAGGTTCTTAACCAAAACAAGATAATCTTTCTTCCCCTAGTTGTCCCACCTCTTTTCTCAAAGACTGGAATTCATTAATTATTTGTGTTTGGTCTGCATACTAACAGCTATCTACTGCAGTTCCGGAAAAGGTTGTCAGGTTATACGACAGCATGGTTCCAGTGACCATCAGTAAACTTGTGGACAGATGTGTCGACCTTGAGTCACTTCAGTAGAACTCATGTTGGAGGCCCAGCCACGTAAGATTCACAATAGTCGTCCACGCTCTTATACACTAGACGTTGAAGCTGCAGACACCGGAGCTTCATGTTTGTACATAAGCTACTGCAGCTCTTGCTCACCTAGACTGAGACCGAACAGCCTGTTACACCGGGGACAAAGTTCCAAGATCTTGAGGATTGGTGTCTGGACTAGAATCTGACCCTTCTTCGCAGTTCGTTTTTTTTACTTCACTGCATGCGTATTGGTTTTATGACCCAACAAGGTCGAAATATTTGTCCATCACTTCGCTAGTTGTCACTGGGACCAACTATTTGCGGTGACCTTTCTAGCAAGTATGAACAAAGCTGTACCCTTCAGTTTCACATCAGACCATTATCGTAATCATCACAAGTGTTTGTGCGTACACAAAGAGTGAGAACAGTTTGTGTGTGCATGTGTCAATCAAATCAACACTTTAATTACTTACATTCAGCCAGAGTTACCACACATTACACATGAAGGCATTTATGTATGCTTAAAAAATAGACAGCAATTCTCAATATACAATATGGGTGAACACAATGATGATCAAGCCTACTAGCATTACGGTTCCGAGCGTAGAGTCACATTCCTCGACCTCATCATGATAACATTACCGAGCAAACCGTTATTTAACCTTTAGAAGAAACAGTAGTTTGTGATGGACGTTGAACAAAATTACCGGTTATCAGTTACGGACTGAATTGGCAGATTGACATCAGTCTTGGTGCCTAGTCGATTACCTGACAAACCTTTGTCCTAGTAGCGTCCTCTCTATACAAGGAGAAGTAGATCATCAGAAAAACTATTATAAGGAATGTTTGACCTTCTATTCAGAACCATTATGGACTTAGTGAACTCGTAAAATGTTAGCGGTATTTAGGCAGACAGGACAAGAATAGCTCTAACAATCTGGTGGAAGTCAAGCACAACACCAGGGTTCGAACAGGACAGGTGCGACTGAAGGCAACAATGGTATCGATGTAGAACAGCAGGTTAACTGACGGGTTAATTATTTCCAGCGGACAGGAGTTATAATCTTGTAGTTCGATAAGCGTAGCTTCGGGCGTGAAGGGATCAGTCCATCCACATGTCTAGGTTTTTCACAAATAATTTCTCGAATTTGGTTTAGACGTCATAGTTAGCAGACGGACCATTGATCGATATGTGCTAATGAGTATTGAAATATGATATATCATTGGCCATGTCGGCAATTTTTAAACATATCCCATGCACTTACAACACACGAATAGATTGTTGAGCATTGTATGTCGTCTTGAATCAACTTTGGGGGGAAAATGACACGCAGTGTTCGAATTATCAATTTCGCGGTAATCATAAGTAACCAGGGGATTTTGCCGTTTCAGACCGAATGCCATCCCATTTTATCACAACTCTTGCATTCAGATGAATTTTACAACCACCTCCTTTCGAAAAGTTACATAAACATTAAGCTTCGTCCCTGTCAGACCTTATGTTCAGTACATTACGCTTCTCGTACTTGCTGTTTGAACTCTAGCCAGTGTGGTCTGTGGTATTAACCACTGCGCCGTCAAAGTCGTACTGAATAAAAATCGTACGGGAACATCCAGCCACATTCCTTTGTGACTTATGTTCGAAATAATTTCAACAACTTTACAGTAAGTGTTAGTGTTACGCATCCAAAACGATTCCAACAAACAATACCTATCAAATAACCATGATGAACAAGTCAGCTGTAAACTGGGAGCATGCACATGAAACCAGGTTGTAAACACCTAAATTTCCAGACTGGAAACAAAGCACGCTTTGGGAAGTGTAAGTGAGCGATCATTGTGGATGTCCTCATTGATAATTCAGACTGTCATATTGAGCGCATCATTTGAACAAAGGTAATAGGTCTCACATGGGAATACACCGTTAGATCACAGCCATACTTTGTGACGAGTTTATGTGTAGGGCGTATCACTACAACCCAGCCGCTTGGTTACCAACCACAGTTTTCCAACAGGATGACTTAAAGTATACCTCTATCAACTTAATCTGATGGTACGACCGTACGTCAGATGATGCCACATACGGTATCTGGTAGCTCATTGCCGTCTTACGCTTTTCTTTTGGAGGGAGTACGCGTAGGAAACGATTAGATGAACTCTTTGTGTCATCTCTGTTTAAGTCATCCAGCCCATACACTGTATGGTAGCGAACGCATGAATAATCAATTCCACTACCATCATAGCCCGTCTGCCTGCTGTGTTGGTGGTTATCTTAGATCGACCTCTTTAAACCAAAAAGGTTTGAAACTGCCATGATCCATTAAAATCAGTGCTCGCGGATGTACAACTTTCATGATAACAGTCACCATGTGTTTTCACTCAACCTTGTCTCTTTCCTATGCGACACGTGCCAGCCACTTGTCCAAATCACTTTCTAAAAGTGCACCGAAAGGCTGACGTGTCGACCTTGTTGCACGTGGACTGCGTAGGCGCATCAGTGTGCGGCGGTGTGCAGACAAATCATCTTATGCGTGCGCAACAGGTTAACTGTGCTGATCTGATTATGAGCCGTGGGCAATCTTGACGACCGATAGTTTCTTTTATTTATCCCTGTGTTTTGTGAAGAACTTCTACTTATGCGGGCAGAAATGGTCAGGGTATGTTCCAGCCCTCCGCCTACATTGACTACATGACACCCACACACTCGTGAATGTCTATTGGCTGTTTCCGATCTGATGTGCTAAACAGCACGGCTACCGCAATCGAGGTTGCCCTTTACGTGCAGATGTGCTGTCCGGCACCCATCGCCTACGTGACCTTTGTCCAATACTATTCATTCTTCAAGCTGTCGATTTTGGTACCATCTTATCGCTTTTGTCATCACCAAACCTGGCAGGTACTGCATTCCATATACCGTACATAGTTTGAAAAACAGTAAACAAAATAATTACTATTTCACCATAAAAGCAACAATGTTTACGTTGTAAGACTGTGTATTCACTCACAGGGTTTTATCAGTCAGTCACCACGTTATCCTATCAAAATATCCGGTCATTCTGGATGGACAGTATATATACTAACTAGCCTTGTAGTGAGGCTTTCTAGATGAACTTACTGGGGACGTGCTTCAGAAAGCGTAACTCGCTGCTCCCAACTGTTCAGATGGCAGCCCATGTGGTGGCTTAATTTTCATTGCCTTGAGTTGTGGAAATGTCCTTGACTTCTTGAAATTGCTCACCCTTAGTTCGTTACACGCATACACGTCTGTCTAACTTTTCGTGATGAAGTCATGTTTTAGTAGCCGGCCTTTCGTATGCTAATCGATCACCAAATTTCCGTCTCTGACTGTGAGTGTGTCTGGGGTCAGTAGACTTGTGTTGAATCGAGTGAAACCGTGACTAAGTGGATGAGTAGTAGCCAACAATTTTCATGAATTTGATCAGCGCATGTGAAATTGCAGCGTATGTGAACCGTGCTGTTTTCATTTCAATTCTAAGTCGGCTAACCGATATCGATTTTTTCAGTCGATTTTTTGTTTGATGGCTTATACTAATCCATTGCTTATTTTAGTCAGATTCACACTGAGCTGGAATCCCACTGGCGACCAGCGCCATAGTTGTCGTGCACAATTTGTTTTCAGTAAGGTTCATGCTGTGCTTTTTTCGCGGATGAGTTGCTAACGCAACCCAATTTGTACGCTGTTGGATACGTACTTGCTGCAAATACACAATGAATAGAAGATGTACGAATAACCGGAAAATCATGTAGGAACCTGCAAGTGATCTATAGGCGTTTCGGACAGTCCATCCACTCAAGTTGGTACACGTTCCATTTCTTTTTGTGTACAATGGCTAACGCTAAATCGATTTTGGATGAGAGGTAGACTTGTTATACTTTCACTCTGCGTGTATTGGACAGCCTGCCAAAGAGCATGGCTTCCAGTTGAACATTAAAGCTTGGCAACAGATGGTTTGTTTAATCACAATGCAGTGTACACGAAGGCCAAAGTTGTTGGCAACTGACAGGTACAATTTCCAAGGCGGTACCAATCAATAAATTCGTCGTAAACAATCGGTTAAAATGAGCTGGTAATTTTGTGAACCACTCCAAAATTACATAGTTGTCTTAGAACCATAACAGTCTTGCTCATTGAGACAATACTGGTATGAAGCAATCACTTTGCTAGCAGGAACGGAAGTCATGAAGTGGTTTGCACTGAAATCTAGGCTCCTGAGATCAGTCTTACGTCCAAGTAACGCTGATCACAAATTTCTCTCACTTTAGCTAAATCCTGGTTCAGCGTCGATCCGTTCGTTTGCTGTTTTGTCGCGAAATCAGCCAAATACTACTGAGATTAAGCCAGTAGTACGTGCATTCATACTTTGCTATGGGAGATAAGACGTCTAAATATTTTGTTAGACCATACGAACACGATGAGACTCTCGGTCGTTCCGTCAGTTCACAGGACTTGTAACACAATTTATGGTTTGAAACATAGCTTCCCAGAGGAAGGATATCCTGCATAGGTGAATTCGATGGGACCGGGCGCAACCGAAAATATGGAGGCAAAAAAGATAAATATCGACTAAAACAACTAGCACTTGATTGGTGCCGTGGTTTGGCTTGATAAACAAGTCTCAGACTTTATACCAACAGACAAGCCGATAAATTCAGTAGGCAAACGTTTTAACGTAAACGTTTGAAATCACAAATCCAAAGGCTTGAACTAATATATTAAAATCCTTAGACACTCCAATCGATAACCCCACTATTAGAACTTCCTAGACAGGTCGAAATCTCCGATCTCATCAGTAATTTTAAATATCGCCTAGCAGGTTTAATGAGATCGGAGATTTCGACCTGTCTAGGAAGTCCTAATCGTGGGGTTATCGACTGAAGTTAACAGACAGTAACTGTGTCGCCTTGGACACTGTTGATATCAATTCATCTGATAAGTAAACGTTTGCGAGCAAATTCTAAGCTCTTCGAAAATTCGAACCCATTAAGCTGACCTCCTCAATCCTACTATTCACAGAAATCGGAGTTAGAGGTGTCGCAAGTTTTTGCGAGCAAATTATGTCGGTTTAACTACATAGTCTAATCTTAAGTAACGGAATAAGTCTCGTAAGTTGAAAAACAATTTCACACTAAATTCTAATAGCTTCATTCACGTGGACTTTTCCAGACGGGCCGTCTATAAAAGATGGCCCGAATATAAAGGCTGCAAGCAAATTATACCAATCATTTCAGCAACTACCTACCTGAAATAAACACCCTTCTCGGTGGGTTTAGTGATCTCTTGGAGTTCAACTCAGTGGAAAGTCCTGAGCATGAAGTCATCGACTAAGGTTATGTGAACAATAACTGATTCCTCTCGAGGTGATGCGACAAACTTGGCACTGCGTAGAAACGAATGCGAATACTTCGGTCATGTCAAATGTGAGGCCAGTGACGCAAGGCTCCATAAAGTTAACTCTTTGGAACGGGCACCGAGGTTAACACCTCAGCCTTTAAAAGGATATACTCTACAGATGAGTAGGGAACGAAAGAAACGTCCATCTAATTAGGAAATCTGCAGTCGGACATGGATTGCGTTAAATGTATCTCGGTTAAATCACTAGGTAACTACAAGTATTCAAAATGTTTATTGCTTTGATATTGTGAGCTTGATAATAACGGGCATTTTCCGAGAAATGAAAGACAAGTTATATTGAAGTCCGTTAATTTTGTCGTAAGAGATTTTAGAGGATTAAACAGTCTGACAATCGGCCGCACATACGATATTGTCATAATTCAAGGTCGTCGCTGAGAGGTTGATGCAATCGTATGTACCGAATTAGGTATATCTATCAGGACTTGGTAGTCAATTCGAAGAACATGTATCTGACACACACACATATATATATATATAATGTATATATGACTCACCAAAACTGTGACAGATCTCACTTACAGAAGAACAGTCTATATACCTAAGACTGAGGGACCAGTGCCACGATTATACGGGCTACCAAAGGTCCACAAGGATCAAATGCAATTGAGACCAATCGTTGCATCCGGGACAGCCCCAAACTACCAACTGGCGAAGTTCATTCTTCGTATTCTCCGGCCGTGTTTACCTCACGACAATCATGACGCAAACAGATCGACTGACTTCTTGAGACAGATTAAAGGTCTGGAGTTGGAAGAAGACTATGCACTGGTTTCTTTCGATGTTACGTCGCTTTTCACTACCATACCGAAGAAACTTGCGATAGAGAGTTTAAAGCTCCTGATCAATGGGGACAATAGCCTCCGCAATAGGACGAGTCTTTCACCCAAAAGAATTGGTTCAGTTAACGAGCCTTGCATGGAGACTTAACTACAAGTTGACGGCCGAGTATACCTACAGAAGAGAGACACATCAATGAGCTCACCTATATCAGGATGACTTTCAGACGTCGTAGTGTAACACTTCCAGTGTAAAGCCCTTCAGACATTCAAACCTAAAATGTGGCTTCGGCATGTGGATAACACATTGTGTTACCCCGTACTCAGCTTGACCAATTCCACAGTTGTTTAAATAACATAACAGATAGAATAACTTTCACACGCGTAGAGGAAGAAAATTCACGCCTGGCCTTTCTCGATGTATCGGTCATAAGAAGACCTGGTGGCAGGTTTGAAACAACTGTCTATCGTAAACCCACAACAACTGACGTTATTCTCAGGTTCGATAGCAATCATCCAGCCAGTCAACTTAAAAGCTGCGTGTGAACATTATTTCGATGTGCAGGCACGCACCGTAGCTCAACTGAACTCAGAAGACAAGAACGAGAACACCTGTTCAAACTGTTCACTTCTAATGGGTACTCCAGTAGCTTCATAAAGGCATCTATCACAGGTTTCACAAGAACGGAACGTACAGAACCCAAAACGCGAATGACAGTGCCATATATTCACG